>OY720641.1:81129381-81338418 GCA_963169105.1 Ceriagrion tenellum | reverse complement strand
GGAAATACTAGGTAATTGAACTCCATATGGCGACTGAGTATTATTTAGTTTAGTGTGGTAACATTATAAAACATAATATTTATTCCACGATACTACGTTTATCCTCGCAGATTAGTGGCTTTAAAATACCGGTTTATCTACTTCTACATCTATCTACATCTACATCATACCCCGCGAGCCGCCGCATGGGCGTGTGGCAGGGGGTGTTAGCTCACCGGTCGTGTGAAGGAGTAAGTTTTTTTAGGAGCTGAAATGGTACATGAATTATACTAGTATATTTAGTGAGCTTAATTTTTATTGCGATCGCTTATTGTTCGCGGAAAGAACGAGTTTTTGTACCTATCTGTACGGCAGTGTATCACTCTTATTTCATCGCATCTGTCAGACCTAGAGATGTAGTGAAGAGTCATGATAATATTCACCGTGTCGCTCTGAAAAATATCAGTTCTGAATTAATCAAGCAACCTAAGCCTAGCGTGTAACCTCCGAGTCTCTAGGGGCTCCCACTTTAATCCCTTTAAAAGTTGTGAGATACTACATGTACGCTCGTAGCAGTTTTTAACGAAGCGCGCTGCTGTCCTTTGTATTTTGTTAGTTTTTTGGTTAAATCTATATGACCAGGGTCCCAAATGCTAGGGGCGTATTTGAGGTGTGTCCTAACCAGAGCGAAGTAACATCTCTCTTTGACTCTTTCATCCGAAGACCTTCGTATTATACGTTTAACAAAACCTAGCTTCTTTAATGCTCCGCCACATATGTTTTGTATGTGTAATCCCCACGATGTATCAGAAGTTAAGGTAATTCCAGGATATTTTACTGTATCTGAAGATTTTATGTTAACTCCACCCACAGTATAGGTATGGCATTTTTGTGATGACTTTCGCAGGAAGTGCACTGTGGTGCATTTGCTAATATTTAATTCTGACCCCCACTCCTGGCACCACGAATGAACGTTGTTAAGGTCCGATGACAGAGCTTCAAAGTCCACGTCTTCGCTCATTTCACGGTAGATAACTGTATCGTCTGCAAAAATCTTAATTTACAGCTTACTCTAGAACTTAGGTCATTTATTTAAATAATAATTAAAAGAGGGACGATCACACTTCCCTGAGGAACACCGGATGTGACTTCGACCATATCAGAGCTAAAACCATCGATAACTACTTTTTGTTCTCGGTCACTGAGAAAGTCCCTTTCCAATTCACGATTTTTCTATTAACTCCGCATGATTGCAATTTATATATGAGTTTTTTTGTGAGGAACCTTGTTGAATACCTTCTTGAAATCAAGGAATATCGCGTCGAATTGCTTAATCGATTCACTTGATTTTTGGACATCATGAAGGAAGAGCTTGTAGGCAGTACTTGTAGGCAGCTAAACTTGTATTCTAGCAGTAGGTAGCTGAGCTCTTACTCTAGCTGTAAGTAGAGCGTGTCTCAAGTCTCTACACGTGAAGCTTATACCCAATAATGTTTGGGCCAAATTGTATGGAAGTCCGTCAGGCACTAGAAAGGTGCGAAGAACTTGTTTTTTGTTACCAAGAAAAGAGGAGCCTTTTAGTATGAACTAACGCTGTTCTTCTTTTCATTGATATTATCTAATGTAGGCTGTTGCATATAATTGATAGCCTAAAACGTTTTCTTAAGTCGTCAACGTAAGTATAGAGCAAAAGATATTTATTAAACAATGTATTGTCCTCGCATTAGTGATTTTTATTGAAATCATCATAGGTTAATAAAAGATACAGAAGTGTGTTAGTATTGTAATATAATACCGTCAATACATAACTGTTGTTTACCTTAGCTTAGTTGTCTCGGCTTGCAAAAATTATCAAACGAATTCCTCCATTTTCCCTCTCTGGTCTCCACCATCGCAAGGCGGAAAAAGATTCGACCACAAAGTTGAATTAACGGTCGGCGACAGATGCGGTTCATTTGGATCGTGGTGGTAATTGGGTTTTAGGCATTGGAGGCTCTGTTCATTTTATGGTCCCGGCTACGGACGATCGCATTCATTAAGGGGAAAACAAACATTGAAAAATACCAATGACGACGTATTTAATCGTTTTGCGTAGCCTGTGAGTAGGCAGGAGAATTTTGCCACACCATCCTCCTCAAGGTAAAGGTGCTAGAATTGTATTTCGTTGGAAATAGCCTTGTATGAATATCAAAACTATTAGCATTTTTTGGGAAATCGTTTTAAAATTGCTATGACCGAAATTTAGTGAACACCATTGCCTCTCATAGAGATTCCACGAAACTGTTTTTCCCAACATTACCCAAAATATGATTTTTTTCTCGAACTTCCTTCGTGAATATGTTTGTACATCAATTTATACATGCTGAAATACTCAACCTTATGCGGTTACGAGTAAAAGAAAGACTATGAGCCATATTACATATTATAAGTAAATTTCATATTATCATTCCTGTTCTTCCTATATTCTTTATATAACTTTTAATTGTGACTTTCAATCATTTACAGGTATCTGAAACAGCTATCCAAGCAAAGTTCCTTTCATTGTTGTTTGTAGAAATGAATAGCAGTAAGATAAAGTATAAGAAAGAAAAACTATTCTTATTATTGGATCATTTATATGGCCGTGGTGACGTTATAAACAGCTTATTTCCCTCAAATTTAAACTTGCTGTCGTCGTAGTAAAAGTCGTAGTTTGCTATTTCCCAACGGCAATCGAGTTCCTCTCCGCAAAACTTTAACATTCTACTCCTATCGGTGGATGATGTTTTTATGACCAGTACGTGGGTAGGGTATATTGATTTTGTGGCAGCAGAAATGTAACGCATTGAAGGAGGAGTGGCAGGTATGGAAAAGTATATATATATATATATATATATATATATATATATATATATATATATATATATATATACAAATGATCAGCATCACCTTACGAGTCCATTGTAGTTATGTCCGTCTGTCTGTCTCTTCGCCCATTACTGCCATAAAAATTGAGATACTGAGCTGAAATTTGGGTCATAAGCCTCTAGTATTCCACAGACGGCACAGTTCTAAAATGGGTTGGATCAGATCAAAACCAGGTTTTTATATAAAATGAAAGTGGTGTAGGGTATTTAAGCTTTGGCAAGGCCGAAGATAATTTTCATTACTAGTTTTGTCTTGGCGGACGTTAATCGAAAGACATAGCGATTAATTACTGTACAGTACCATGAGCTGTCAAGTTGGCTATTATGGTTTCCATCAACCCTTTATATGATGTGATGAACGATATCACTGAAAGGAATACATACCTATGCGAGCTCTCCAAGCCACTTATAATATCCGAGTCCTCTACAAGCTATTGTATTTTATTGCTCTTTTATATTTTTCACCCAATGAAACGACTGTTCAAATCTATAAGTAGGTGAGGTAGCTAGGTTCATTTCTAGATATTAAATTTTGTGTTTTGCTTTATTTTTCCCAGCTAATTTAATGATGTATCAACTAGTCTCAGACGGGGGTAGGTTAGTACACTCCATCGTTGAAACACTGCGTTATTACATTGAATTGAAAAAAGACGAATGTGTAATCGTTAGTTAATACAGTAAGTCCTCGGATTTGGATTGGAAATATAGGGAGGCGACCGACAGCTAAGTTCATTTACGCCATAGGGATAGGTAAAGGAGGAAGGGTGGATAGAAACCCGGCGTCGGCATTAGCCTGCTCTTAACGATAGGCGCCAAGGGAACCACGGTTTAACGTCTCATCCGACAGACGGAGAACTGTACTTGAAGTGCCCTCCACAAGACACAAGTAGGGACCGGGTTTCCATTGGAAAACATCCTCCTCTGCGTAAGTCCTTGATCTGCGCTGTTTCGATTTTCGTCTTATTCGATGTTACGTCCATGCTGACAAGGGTCGTCGGAAAATGTTTCCCTGTTTTATGCTAATATAATGGGTTGTGTGTGCATATGCTAGCGTTTTATGATGAGACATAATCATCTTATCTGTAATAGCTATTTTTTCCGGGATAATGGCAGAAAACGAATTTTGAAATTAACGCCTTCGATTTATCTCGGGATTAAAGCGGTCGCGAATATCTGGATTTGTTTTACGATGTTTCGACTTAGGCCGCTCTTCTTCCACACGCATCTCCGACGTAAATTGTGGACTTACAGTAGCCCAGATAATAATCATCTATGTATTAAGAAAGCATCAAGCTTACATTCAGTTTTGAGTTTGACCATGTAAATATATTCTAAAAATTATAAAAAATTATAAACTGTAACAACTAGCCCCGCTCTCCCCTATGAAATAAAACATCTGCCTTTCTTGTTTAATTTTCTGATGCCCCACATTATGTCCTGAGAGGGTTATTTTATCGCATTTTGTAATATAGCCATACGATGGCTTGCGTAAACATTCTAACTCAAGTATAGTTGGACTGAAAAACTCTGTTTTGTGGGAAACGGAAGTAATAAACCGTTCACTCTCTCTTCCTACCAAAATATTTAATATATGAAGTGACGTGGATTAAAATTGAGAGCTCATAATGTAATGTCCGTGAATCTGTTTAACTTTGGAACATGATGATTGGAGTCTCTTCCATTTTCTCTTCCTTTTAGTAACTGTCGAGTAATATTTTATTTCTGCTGAAATAGCCTCCAAGTACTGGCTCTGAGCGCAACGATATTGTCCGTAGACTTGACTAATATTTTTTTTCCCGCCCGAATCGTCGCATAGCGCGAAGCATGTATAAATTAATGGGTTAGAGGCGATTTGCATATATAATTTCCGTTTCGGCAACTCTTATTTTATTTTGACGATGGGAAAAAGGTAAAACGTTCATTCAGCCTTTTGATCCATGGGTACAGAGTCGGCGGAGGTGTGCATCTGTTTTTGATAAATATTTAACATTGATCAAGTAAACCCTCAACTGGATTTGAATTGCTAACAGGTTCAATTCATTTGCAGGAGGGATCTCCATTTCACCAGATGAGGTCGGTAATTGCAGAATTGTTTATGCAACGCATTAAGCAGTTTTCAATTTTTATGAACGATTCTCTTGTTGACTTTGTCCAAATTTGTCATTCACTGCCTCGTTATATTCTCATTATATGTGAAATTTTGGAGTCTTTCCTCTTCCGCTGTCACTTTTCCAAGGTAACTTGTTGTTATCTTATGATACGATGCCAATTTTCTACTGGGTTTTCCCCTTGTCATTCCGAGAACTTTCTAGTGGTAGTCTAAACTCAGCTTAGGGAAATGATTTTGAAGCCTCCTTTAAATATTGTTTTCTAAAAATCGCTGTTAAAAATTTAAAGGTTTATTTTTTATTAATCCTGTGTGCTTCTATTCTTCTTCAGCAATTTTCAAGCTTTGTGCAAAATGAAT
Organism: Ceriagrion tenellum; assembly: GCA_963169105.1. Classification (NCBI taxonomy): domain Eukaryota; kingdom Metazoa; phylum Arthropoda; class Insecta; order Odonata; family Coenagrionidae; genus Ceriagrion; species Ceriagrion tenellum. The sequence continues at coordinate 81,333,066 of OY720641.1, read as the reverse complement.
TGAATATAAATGGATGCAGAAAATACTCCATTCAAATGACTATCTAATAGGAGCATGAAAAAATTGATATTTATTAAATCATATGACTAAATTTGCATATACGTACTACCCTGCAAGCCGCCGCGTGGCCGCGTGACGGGGGTGTTAGAACACCGGCCGTGTAAATATGTAAGGGATTTGGTTTTGGAAGGTGAAATGGTGACGTGTATTATGAGAGTATATTTAGTGGAGCTCAGATTTAATTGTGGTCACTTATTGTTCGCGGAAAGAACAACTTTTTGTACTTATCTGTTCGAAAATACATCTTTCTTATTTTATCGCTTCTGTCAGACCTATAGTTGTAGTCAGGCGTCATTATAATATTCTCTTGCGTCGTACTGAAACATACCAGATCTGAATTTCTCAAGCAAGCTAAGTTTCCCAGCCTCCGAGTCTCTTAGGGCTCCCATCTTAATCTCACAATGGGTATGTGAATAGCATAATTGAAGGTAAATAGAGAAAACGTCCCCAGAGGAAGACCCAGGAATAAGTTCATGAACCAAATAAAGAGGAAAGTACATAAAAATAGCTACTAAGAGGTTAGGGGGACTGGCATTAGATAGGGAAGGATGGAAAGCTGCTCCTACACATAGTCCTACTACTACATTTCAGTTCAAATGTCTCCCATTTCTTAATGTGCATTCACGATACAGAAAACTCCGAGGAAAAAGGACAACACGAAAAATTCAACTCTGGAAAAGAAATCACTGCGCGTTGCCCCAGCAAGTGCGTGGAACGTTAAAATAATCAAGCAGACGAAAGGATTATGGCGTTTGGGAGGCAGGGAGGCGAGGTTGAGGCTGCGAAAAAGGGCGATGAAGAGGCATAGATGAAAGGCCGGTACGTGGAAGCTGAGGGCGGAACGTGAAGGGAATGGGAACGGATAAATTTGAAATTAAACGTGGAATAAAAAATGCTAAACGGTGTTGGGGAAGTGGAAACGGCGAAAGGGATTAACGTAGGGCGGTAATTCCGCGGAGATTTACAGGGGTGGGTGGCAAGGGGTGGGGAGGGGGTAGAATGGAGAGATGTATGCGTGGAAGTAATGGGGGGATGATAAGAAGGGAATCTGCGTGCGTTGTGGTTGAAAAGTTTTTCAAAGTCGGCCTCGCCGCGGGTGGGGCTGGAGAGCACTAAAATGTGAATGAATAGGGTGAACGAGCGTGGACTGGGAAAATTGGCCGTGAAAGAGAGAAAAAGTATAAAAAAAGATTCCTGGACTATTGTAAACGAAAACACAGATAACAACATCACGCATGACTAAGAGAGAGGATGGACAAAGGGGTGAAATGGCATGTGAAATGTAAGGTTAACCGGTCTAATTTCAGACGCAAACCATTCTGTGATGATGAAGATGGAGAAGAAAGTCATATTTTATATGATCTCTGCAAGATTTCATTGGTTATTCCCGAAAATAGCATGTATTTTAATTATTGGGGGAATCAATAAACTAAATTATGAATAAATAATTCTCGGGCTTCTAGCCGAGTAAGAATTTTTGTGGCTGACGTTTCGATGGATAACACTTTCATTGTCCTCAGAGCAGTAATGAAATGCAGGCCTTCCTTCCTGCGTCTATATAGCCGCTTAATCTGGGAGGCATTGTTGTCTCCTTCTTTCCGTTATTTTTTGAAATAACGGTCTCCATTCCCTGCTTATTATGTGCACAGAGTCGCGATTTAAGTTGTTCTTCTCCAGCCTGATCTCAATGGCTTCTTTAAGGAGACGATCCCAGTACATATGGGTCTTAGAGACCACTTGAGCTTCATCAAAGGAGATGATATGATCTTCTGATAAGCTATGCTCAGCCAGGGCAGATTTCTCCGGTTGGAAAAGCCTAATACACCTCCTGTGCTCTTTTATTCGGGTCTCTATCATGCGCCCGGTCTCTCCAATATATACTTTCCCGCATTGACATGGGATACGGTAAACTCCAGGTGTTCTGAGTCCCAATTCGTCCTTCACATGCACTAAATCCCCACGCAGTATTTTCGGTGGTTTGTGGATTGTTTTCTGGAAAACCTCTGAGACATACCTGCATAAGGAGAATATTTTGAGCTGGTTATGATCATTGATAGAGTATTACATTCGCTCAGTGTTTTTAGTGCTCTTAGTAATCAATTTTACCATCTTTATTCTTGATTCTTTTTAAACCATTGCTAAAATTTTGACTAAAGTCTAAAATTTAGTCTCTATCATAAGAGTAAGTCCTGTGGTAATCCTGATAAGATATTTCTATACCTAATCGCTGGTCATTCCTTTTCATTATTGGTCGTTCAACCCTATGATTGCTGACTGCAGCCGTACATCCTTCCTTATCTAATCTATAAGGTCCCTTACGTCCTGGTAGCTCTTCCTATGTACTTTCCTCTTTATTTGGCCGAAGGACTTATTAGTGGATCTTCCTCTGGGGACTTTACCCTCTATTTTATCTTCAATTACATTCTTCACCAACCCGTAGTATCTCAGAGTGTTTCCAATGCATTTGGTTCTTCTTATCAATGGAGGGTTGCGTAATGTCCATTTGCCTCCACTCTTCTGTAAACTTCTCATTCCGTTTATTGTTTCTAAAAACATTTAATTCGCTCTATAGACATTACGTCTGGAAAGCCTGTGAGACTTTCCAGCATAAGGAGAATTTTTTGAGCTGGTTATGATCATTGATAGAGTATTACATTCTCTCAGTGCCGGGGGATTCCATGATGAAAATCACCCTCGAATGCTACAAAGTATGGGATTGTATAATTATTCTTAAGCGGCGTGTCAAGGATGCTCAATTTTATTATCAATTTTACCATCTTTATTCTTGATTCTTTTTAAACCATTGATATCTGATTTGCAGTATTTCATACCAGTTGAAATCAAACTTATTCTTTATAAGTAGCTATTTTTCTCCAATCGTTACTCCGTTACAGTTAGGAATAGTAAGATTTTTCAGTAAAATGAAAGAGTATGTATCCGAGGAAGTTATGTGATGACAGAATTATTAAACCATTTAATTCCTAAGCGGTAAAGTTTTGAGTAAACAAAACCGCTCATCGTGGCATTAATCTGTTACTCCTCTCTCTGGTGAATGTATTCCTATTTCCACACAGAGTATATTTCACACGACTCAGATTTCGTCAAAACTCAAGTGTAGGCGTGAACTTCTTCTCTCTACGAATCCTAAACATAAAGAAAGTCGTGAAAATTAAGCATCTTTTGTAGAACCAAATTACTTCGTTATTCAATAGGTTGACGAATTACGTTATTAGGCATTCAGAATGCTTGCTTGATAAAGACTAGGCTTAAGCATGTTTCAAGCTTGATATAAAGATAGCTATTTTAGTCCCTTTTTCAAAAATAGTTATTGACGCTTGAAGAAACTTTGGAATCATTTTTACAACTTTTCTCACCATACTTTGAAAGTTTTGAGAACCAAGTTTCATGTCACTTGCTGAGCAATGCAATGGTGTTGGATCCAAAAGCCAGGCCAATCGGTCCAGTCTTTTCGGACCCGCGCGTTTCTGAGCTTGGAGCTCAGAGTCAAAGCAGCGCCATTTTCTCGCCTGAGCACTTAGCGACGAGCTGCTGATGAAGGGTTTGGATATAAGCCTTGCTTTACACGGGTTAAGAAATGGCTTTAAATTTTCGTGATTGGGAATTTCTGGAATCTAAGGTAAGGCACTCAATTGGATTAATGGCTAATTTTCTAATTTTTTTTCCAATTTTCAGACACCATTTCAACAAAAATGGTCCACCTTTAGGTTATTTTAACATTTTTTTCTCTGATGTGATTTGTATCAGATAAAAAAATATGTATCGTAGCTATATTTTTCAGGCGTTGTGAAGTTAATACAGTTTTTAAAATATATGATCATACCACCGTGGTTCTGTAAAAGCTTGAAGATGGAGTTTATAGGTCTATAGCTGTATACTGTATACCTATACCCTATCCTCTATAGCACTCTTTAGACCTACGCACTAAAGCTCATAATTTTGGATGATATTATGTAAGAAAAATTAATCATTTTTTAGCCGTGTGATACCTAAATGCATATTTTTTGTCATGGAATTCCGATATATCACCAGCTCTTAAAGCTTATTGGTATAAGATTTTAAGGTAATTTTCAGGAAAATTATATTCCTTGTCAAATGATCAATTATGGGAGCGAAAGCAACTTTGACTTCGTATACGCTTAGCTCTGAATCGAGCCGTAAATGGTTTTTCTTGCCACGATGAACTAATTACTACTAGTTTCCTCTATCTGGAAACTTGAGAGACACTTCTGTGCCAATTTTCCTTACCCCTGTGCTTGAAATTTCTACCCGTGTGACTAAAATACGGAGTCATCTGAAGGATAGATGCCGAAGCTATCAAAAATTGTCACGTCGTAATTAAGGAAATCAAATGGTTTTCTTTGCCACTATGAACTAATTACTAACAAGTTAACTCTGTCGCGAAACTTGAGAAACTTCTCTTTGGCAGTATTTCCTTAGTCCTATGTTTGAGATTTCTGCCCGTGCGACTAAAATATGGCATCATTTGAAGGATGTATGCCTTAGCTGCTGGTGTGTGAAATAGTCTTTTTAACCAAAGATTTTATGATTATTTCAGAATTGCTTCAAAAACGCAGTAAAAATCATTATTTGCGTCAGTATTTTCTATACAACCATCATTTTATCCTGGTTCTTTGGCATTAAAACTGTAACCACTATTTTTTTCTTATTACATGAGCTTAATTACCTTGCATTCTACCCCTGTGAATCCAATCCATTTGTCTATCATTTCCCTTATCACCAGGTTGTACGAGGCTTGTTTTGCCTAGCATTAGAATTCTGGAATATACTTTCATGAGCTTAGTATAAATTTTCTAGCACTATGGAACGTAGGAATCCGGAATTGTGTGCATATTTCGGGTCTTCGTCTAGAGAGAAGCGGTAGTTGGGAACTAAACGGAATCGCTCTTTTGACTATAGATCACACACTTGCTTATGTATCCACGGAATGTATTTAAAATCACCGCTGAAAGTGGAACTTAATGAAGGAATACGGAAAACACTTGGTCTTGAGTCAAAGTTCAAGCATAGTTGTAACTGATTAAAGATTGAAACACTGTAATATACACTTGAGATTTTTATTTTTACGACCCAGTTTTCGTCGCTGTCCGACATCATCATCTGATGATGTTCCACAGTGAATGAAGAAAATAAAAATCTCGTGGAAATTACAAAATTTTTCTATCTTTAATCACGAAGTTAGACCTGAAACCATTACTTTCATAGTCGTAACTTTATAAGGGGCACATTTTTCATCAGTTACCATGTTATATATTCGTAGGAAAGAAGTTGTTGATAAGACGTGTGTTTTGAACTTTGAAACTGGGAATTAACCTCATGTCTGGCTACCATTATTCGTTTAAACACATTCGAATTGGATGCTGTTTTTGTGATTTCCACTTGAAGATAAAAATGGGGAGGAAATAGTTGTGTTCAGTGCGATATCATTCTGATACTTCCCTGTTATCGCATCTATACTACATTTATAGAATCCGAGGTACCAAACTACAAGCGAATCGTTCACAACTGTGTGAGTTAAAATAAATCTGATTCATTTTCTTTTATTCTGTGTCGAAAATACTGTTTCCATGGTGATTAGCCTTACTATTAGAAAACAATACGAATGTACGATGGGAATCTATTTTCAGCCATATGAGCCAACTGTGGCAACTTTTGTTGATCTAACTCGTTTTGACTTCATTTATAATAGTCATTTTCCTAATAACAGTATGGCGATTTTATAAACATTCTAATTATTGGGATAATTACGTCTTAAGATAGTTTGAGCGAAAAATATCCCTAACCATAATGGAGACCTTAATCGCAATTTGCGTTTAAATTTCAGCAGCCGTTGGAAGAATTAAGTGAATATTGTAATATAAATGCTGCATTAATATACTAAACATGACTGAAATCCTCAGTAGTTAAAAAACAATATCTGTGTTAGTCATTAATTTGGCTGATTTTTTTCATGAGGGACGTTTAAAGCTCCTACGCATCGAAAGGTTTTTTTTGTGATTTTGAAGAAATTACTTTGGTAACTATACGATTTATTTTGTAAACTAGTTGAGAAAACATACAAACAACGAGCTGTTAATTGTATGAAGAGATCGAAAACGCTGAAAATTCCAAATTTTTAAAATAATTTTTCTCTCCTTTACCATCACGTTTCACTTGTAAAATGGCTGGTATATTTTGGCATGTAACTCAGAAAATAGTTCGGTAGAGGGAGATATTTTGGTATCTTTGGAAGGGTGAGATATTTTTCTATATTATGAGAGACAATATTTATCGATTTAAGGCAAAATAATATTTTGCTCAAACTATCTAGTGTATGATATGTCGCAAAAATGGCATTATATATGAAAAAAACAATATTTTTCAAAGTCAAGCCATTCATGCGTTCAGCATCATGTTGTCTGCTGTTCCATTTTCGAAAGATAAGCGTGGACAGGTAGGATTTTAAAGCTCTTATCAAATAGAGGGAACCTCACTCGAAGACCGGCAAGAATATGAATAAAATGGGAGTCATTCAAACGTGAAAGTTAAGAATATTGAGAACTGCTGAACTTTTCGCACTTTCCGCAGATTTCGCGTTTAGATGTTGAGTGTAGCAGTTGCGATACTTACTTTTCCTTTTCTAATTTAAAATTTAAGGGTATCTCTCTTTTTTATTCACTTTCACCAAACTATTCCTCTCATTCCATCCGTTTTCCCAGCTCGCGACCTTTTTCTTTCGTTCGCCTTCCTTCCAAAACAGATCGCGTGGGATTCCACGAAAACCTGTCTCTCCCCATCTCCCTACTCTCTCCGACTTCTCCCCCATTCTCCTTTTTCTCCTACATTTGCCGCCCCTCTGGTAGCCGCAGACTGAGACAGGGTAAGATAACGAACAGGTTGGGACGGGGGTGACTATCTACTAAAGAGACTGACTCCTAATCCCTCCCGCTACCATTCCGTATCCCAGGGCGACGTCCCTGGCCACCCACAGGGTCTCTTCAACGGCAGCGACGTCCATTTCAAGCGGCAAAGACCTGAAATAGAATGTTATAAAAGGACACAGGAGTCGAGTTTGTTGGGCGCCGAGAGACAGGGAAATGGAGAGAGAGATGGCCGAGATAATAAAAGGACTTTCTCTCTCTTCCCCGGCCCTGAGCGCTTACGGTGGAATACTATTACCATCAATTATCTCCCTTATTTCTCCGGGTGTGGTCCCGCGCCATACCTGTGACCCCTTCCGGTGGATGTCACACCTCGTGTTTTTTTTTATGTCGGTACATCTACCTCTACCCTTTTTCCGACTTAAAGCGTCGTCGCCGTCCGTTATCAACATCTCCGCAGGCTTAAGCGGTTGATGACACGGGTGATGTGCGATGTTGGTAATTGTTTCACCGGCCCCCTCGATTCATTATATTTTTTAATTAGCCGTTAAGAGCGTCCAACAACTCAACCTTTTTATGTTCTCTTTCCAATTTCTCCGAAGCGTGACCTTTTTCAGCCGAGAATTTTATTCTTTTCTGTCCGGGATTTTGGAAATTTTTGATAATGGCAGGAAACTTTTTCTCCCGATTTTCACTTTCGTTCAGTTATTTCGGCTGCTTGCTCCCTTGCTGTCTATTTTACGTGGGATACAGTGGCGTGACGTGACGGGTGGCGACCTCCCTGTACGATTTTGTTTTACAATAATGGGATATGTTTTTTGTGTCGGGATTTTGGTCCAGTACTAAAGCCTTACAACCAGCCAGCAGATTTTTAATTCACTAGCTGTCCCCAGGAGGCTTTTATATTATTTGCTAGGTTTTCCTCTCGTTGCAGAATCGTTTTTCAACTTAATCATTCGCCTACGAGTGTGAAATCCAGTTTTTATTTGCTTCAAAACTGCCTTGTTAGCTCGACAGTAATGAAAAGTTAACGTTATCTCATTACTCGTTCACCGCTCTTCTGTTACTATGGAAGAATATTGTAAATAATATATCCTCTCCTCATAGAATTCCATTAAGGAACAAAATGCGATTGTTTAAAACTATACGTTGGGGTTTTTGAGATTTTTGAGTCATGCTAGATTATCTTGCCTGATTTTGCAATGTACTATATAATACAGAGTAATCTGACACATCAAACAAAGAATGCTCTCTGAAACGGGAATTGGGATGAGCTCTCTGTATATATATGAGCTATAGGTTTGAATTGAATTAAAATTTTTGACAAAAGCTTGCTGGAATAGCAGAATGGCTTCACTAGATTACGATAAAATTTGTGCCGAAATGTATTTAACCTTATAATTTACTAAGTGAAATATGTTGAAGTCAGAAACATCTTTCTTTACAGATTATTTGTTACATTTCTTTTATTATTTATTTATACTTTTTGGTTTATTTCACATTAGTTATGGCAGCGTATGTATTATCTAAGGCTAAAATTAACTCTTCGTTTTCGGCACTATTTCATCTCATTGGAATCTTAATAAAACCTGCTATTTGTTCTACGAACTTGATTTTAATACTCATCACCTAGTGTGTAAATGCGTTTGTCGTCACAAATCGTTCCATCCTTGCTAAATAGTGCGTCTAGACGATCTAATCGTAAAAAACTCGTTCGGAGATAGTCGTCATTCTCACAGGAGAGACACCTAGAGAACAGGAATCCATTACTTTCTTTTAACCGTCGCGCTATTATATTGAGTTTCGCTCAACTCGGGATCTCGTCAAATGATGGCTTTCCTTCCGGCTCAAGTTTGTATGCTATTAAAACGTAGGAAAAAAACGCTGGATATATTTACTTCGAAGGGGATGAGTGAATGGTTTTCTTTAAAAAAATATCCCTTTTTACCTTATCGATCCTTCCACGTTGAAGGAAGCCTCAGGGCTGTGGGCGCTTTGTGAAGGCGTAGGACGACTAGGGAAAGGCAGGGAGGAAGGCCCTTAGCACCTACACAACTTCTCTTCTCCATTCCGTTGAAGCCATCTCCCCCTCTGTGTGCGCCTCCGTCCTGCCAGCATCGTTTGCGGGGGCTCGCCCTATCCGCGCCGATGCTCTCTTGTTTTCCTTTTTTATTTTGTTCCCTAAAAAAGGGGGGATGTCGGCGAATGTTAAGGAGATAACAATCAATTCACTCCGGGCTTCCCAACTCTCCCTCCCACCATCCTACGTAGCGAGACGCAACGTGGCCACGGCAGCGTCGCTAAGTCATGGCTCTCCAATTGTCTTCATGCTTCGCTTAATTTTCCTCCGGCAACCGCCGCCGTCACCGCGCCTGTTCCACGACTTCCTTTTCGCACCGCTCTTTCTCCACCCATGTCTCTCTCTCTCTCTTTGCACATCCTCCTCATCCTCATTGGCATAGCTGAAGGATATGTCGAGGCGTTCTGTAAATTGCCATCCTTCTTTCACGGAGTAGGTACTAAACTCACATCAAACCTATTTAAAAACACGTTGAAAACAGTTTTAGGTGAAAATCATTCCTTTAATTTTTTTTACAAATTAAGGAGCAAAAATCTTCTTGAGGATTTCTAACTACAGAAATAATTGAAGATGCTATCACTATGTTATTCGATTGATCGTTAATGCTTATTACGTTTGGAGCTTACTCTTTGCACTAGTCCACAAATTACTTTGCAAATTAACGGCCCACTTTTTCCACTTGCTTCAAACTATGCGTTATTTTATCAGATTGGGAGCATAGTTAATGTGCACTTAAACAACAAAAGAACGTCGATAATAGCATCCGCGTATATGTGTTGAACCTCTATGAAGGCATCAATCATCAATAATATAATATTTTATATAATATATTAACTGTTTGGCAAAAAGCTAATGTTTTATCTATTTTCGAACGAAAAATTACTGTACACTAAATAGTCGGCCTAGTCTGTAGCTCACCCAGAGAAAACTACCTACCAGTAGTTTACCAAACGTTTCTGGAGCAAGCGTCATTCCTTTCTAATTCGTTTGTGTAAGCTGAAGTGCGTTGTCCTCCGATCCTAGCCATTTTACAATCATGAAAATATTCCTCAATCGTTATACAGAATCAGTTTTAACTCTCAGCTCCCAGGATAGACGATAAATTAACGCTTCTATTATATAGTGTTTATAATTTGTTTTTTATGCTCAGAAATGTCTCCAAGTGTGAAATGCTCCACAGCCTCCATATAGCCTATACCCCTGCTCAATCCTCGCGTTCCACTCCCTTTTTCCTTCCTCAATTTCCACCACTTCCTCCTTGTCCACATCCCGCGTTCTCTCTTCCTCCCTTCACGTTTCGACCGGAATACCCCTGCGTACCCCCCATGACTTCCGTCCCACGGTCCCGGCTTCCGTCAAAGCCCAACCCCTCGTAATTGCCTCACCGCCGTTCCGTTTTACTCAATTATTCTTTTCTCTCTCATGCAGTGCTTCCCTTCTCCGGTTTAGCGTGGAGAAGGATATACATTATCGAGAGGACACTCATTTTTTGCCTCATAGGCGCCAGGATTTTTTCTAAATCTAAGAGTCCTTGTTACAATTGATGTTACATTTTAATTTTTCATGAATAATTTTTCATTTAATTTATGAGGCCTTGGCTGGGTTTTATCACTTAGAAACGGTTGTTTATAAATACTTGGGTTTTGACGAGTAATTGTCGTCTTTGTTCTGACGAGACTTATTTTTATTCTGAGAGAATTTTATAGAATTGCAAGGTTATTGTGTATTATTTACGTTGATTAAAATTGTATTTTTGTCATTCTATGTGTCCTGTGGATCTGGTGGTAAATTTTGTAACATTATGCGGTGCCCTGAATAATAAAGAAAGCCAAAGTACATTGCTCTATCATCGACGCACTAAGCTGGCTTCGAACATTTCAGACGTTTGGTGTTATGCCCTCTCAAAACTACTTAAATACATAATGAATCTATACACAATATTCAATTTGGAGATTTTAGATTCCGTTATGTACTTGGTTCTATCGTCTTCCGCTGTAACTTATGCTTTTTAACGATTGATAATTATGCGCACTTTAAATATACGTATCTCAAAAGCTGTGGTAAAATCTCTGATGAGAAACCAGGTAGAGAGGATTTGGGTTTGAAGATATTAATTAAAGTGCGTTTCATCTTTCAGATAATTCGATACGGGTTTAGAGTTTGCACCAAGAAAGAATTTCCGGGACATTTGACGGGAAGAAAATGAATGTGCGCTTTAAGGGAAAGACTTTCATTTTTCGGCGTAAAATTAAAACGTAAAAATATGTTAGCAATAGTACTAGGACTACTTTACGGTAGAGAGTTTGGATTTAATTTTTATGACTCCTCATTTATGCTTTCTGGTAAATATTTTTAGCTAAATAAGATGAAAAATTGTTTTAGTTTTTTACTGCTCGTTATATATTAAAGCGGTTGTTTTCTCCTTGTTTACGATAAGGACAGCCCAGTCCTCAGCCAGAGAAGTGGGCAATTTTCAGTTTTGCGAAATCGTGATTTTCAACTATGCTCCAAAATCTAATTACCTCAGTTCGGGTAATTTTATTGACGTCGTTAAAAATAAAATTGCGCTGTGATCGAAGATATGCTTCCGGGTGTTTTATTCTTCATCTGTTTATATCTCTGCCCGATTCGGTTGGTCAATTTCATTTGTTTGCGCTCCATTCCGTTTTTATCGTAGCACGTCTTCAGAAGTGTGATTCTTTGGCGATGCATGGACTTTTAATGAAGGTTGCCTCTGCACAGATACTCTTGCTAAGAAATAATAGAGCTCTCTTATTTACGTAACGAAATTCTGTTGTGGTGCTGATGAAAGCAAACTTATCACATGTCAACAGACTTTAATTTATGTATTGATTCGACTCGTGAAGTTTAAATTACTTTCATCAATCGGCATTCCGGTTGTGCGTCGTTGATTAAATTGTTTGTTTACATATGAGTACGTACAGAAAATACTGTTGAAACTGGACTGCATACAAGTTTACTGCGCTTTAATAAATTCTTAACTTTCATTTGAAATCCGTGTATTGGCTGTTAGTTTTTCTTCCGGCTTGACTGAAAGAGCGTGCATATGGAAGTAAGTTACTTCTCTTGTCATATTTTATTTTAAACTCAGTACAGCTTTGATGAAAATAAGTTTCACGTCGTCAGCCATTCGTAGAAATACATGAATGATCCCTGTGGTTTTCTGAGAAATGTTCGCCTTCTTTTAAAATCAAACGGTATTAAAATAAGTTAATATTTAGAAAACTATCCGCAGCTCTATCTTCTGTTTTTCTAATGATTCTCTTGGTTTGTGAATGAGCGTGCAATGACTAATTACTTCTGTGCCCTAAGAACTTTTTAAAATGAATTTTACCACACAGGACTATGCTTGATGGTGTAATCATGCAGGCAAGATCTTGCCTCTGATTTCATTCCACACCTAATCTACTACCGGTCCCCCGTGATATGCAAATATACTTTCAATGGTATCAGGCTCAACTATGTGGAAGTTGATATTCACAAATGAAAAAACGACTTCGTTTTCTTCCACTGATTTATTTTTTTGGTACGACATGTTTCGACACATAGAGGTCATTTTCAAGTACAAAAAATTTTAAAATTCAAGCAAATATATACCTGGAAGGGATTTGCGGGAGGTTGGAGAGGGGTGGAAGAAGTGGGTGTTAGGAGGGGGGGAAACCCGGAGAGAGGTGAGGGGTGGCGGTTATGGTGAGAATTGGGGAAAACCCGTAGGAGGACCGCGTTGGTGAGAAAGGTGGGGGCGGGGGATGGCAGATAGAGGGAGGGGTGGGTTAACTTGGAAAGGGTCGTTAAGGTTAAGTTAAACCTCTCCAACCTCCCCCAAATCCCTTCCAGGTATATATTTGCTTGAATTTTAAAATATTTTGTACATGAAAATGACCTCTATGTGTCGAAACATGCCGTACCAAAAAAATAAATCAGTGGAAGAAAACGAAGTCGTTTTTTCATTTGCAAATGTACTCATTGCTGCTGCAGAGTAGAGCACTTACCCAATCATATTGACCGCTGTAAATATACCGAATCGGATCACACAGCTAACCGCAGATGAGAAAAAAATAAGGAAAAGGAACTTTACCTAAGGATGATGTTGACGAATCATTTGAGCGCCCTTTTTTCCCAGTTGTTTGCAATTATAACGTAAACAGGTGTATTATTTTTACTGATTTTTAAATAATAAAAATCAAGCTCTAAATTGTTATGATTCCGAAAGAGCTTGGGTACTTTCTACAGCTATAGATATAATACTACATAGTTTTACTCTAGCCGTTTATAGCCGCGTTTTTCTGAATAAAGTACCTACTTCCCCTCCACTAATTTTAGGTATAAGGTCACTTTATATTTTTGGATATTCAATTTATTTTCGAATATTAGGGTTTTTGAAGAAACAAGTCGATTGCTGAAGAAAGAATGCTTAGAATTTGCGCGAGTGAATACCTCTTTTTTGTGATCGGGTGATGATGAGGGTCACTCAGGCTCAATAATTCTTAAAGGAAGTACTCTTCTCGTTAAAATCCCGTTTTGTATTACTTTATAATTCACAAACGGGATGAAGATTGTTTATTGTCCTTAATCTCTTTGAGAATTAGAATGCTGCTAACGGAGACGAACATGTGCCCAAACGCTTCTACATGTAGACCAATTAGCATTACACATTATTTTTGGAGGTTTTGGGAATTACTTAGTATATGTAATGCATGTTCAACCCTACTTTTATCAGGTAATTTTATTACCAATCTGCTGTTGGAAACCCAGCTGGAATAATAGTAATAACAATGCAAATCGAACGTTAGGATGTGGCACCAGAACAAAAGATCCTGTAGACACTGTTGTTTCATGTTTGTTACCCTGCGGGTGATTTCGTTCTCACATCTCCATGTGTATCCCATGGTTTCCTTGGCAATAAGATTAGAATTATCAGGCGTAAGAAATAATATCCCTTTCGTATTTCGATGCAGCTGTACTATTTCATCCGATGTATAAGTGAGGGTAGGGGAAACCGGGGCTAGTTGAGTACAGGGGCATGTTCGTAAATCGAGGATAACTTGGAAAGTAAGTTAACGAGCGCGTTGTAACTTAAACTATCTGGCACCTACCACCTCCCTTCACTCAAACACAATGCCAGTCGGCGACTTGCTCTGTTTGGGGAAAAACTTACACTTGCAGTGTTTTTGAGCCGGTTTGTAACTTTCTTTTATCTTATATTCTTATTTACCCAGAGTTAGCCAACTTAAGTAAGGAATTCAGTGTAGTACAGTTTGAAAGAACAATCACTTGGCCAAAATTTGAAGTGTTCAACTTTATTGCCAAGTTAAAATGGACAACTGAGGGTCAGGTTAGATGAGAAATATGATCAAATAAAACAGCATCTGGTATGTTTCAATAGACATATTTAATAATAACTTTTAATTAACCAGAAATATGATGATGGGGCAAGTACGTACGGTTTGGTAAGTGTGCTAAATAGCCTCTTCGCAGTTATTCATTATGGTCTTCCTCTTATGTCTTCTCATAAATAACATATTAGCTTTCAAGTAAGCTTAAGAAAGGTAATGTTAATGCATATAATATACACTTGTTCATATATCAGTTAGAACCATTATTTCTTCTCTCAGACCAAGCTACTGTGAAGAAATATGATATTTATTAAGGACGATAAACAACCGCCTTAAGATATCCAGGAAACTGGAATATAAACAAAACAGTCTTTACGAATGAAACACCAGGAGTAATTTGGATTAGATGCGTGACATGCATGAAAAGCGGTAACTAATGCTAGATTTAAGGAAACTAATAGTTCTTTTGCTAAACCAGCGGTAACAGTGATTATAATGTTCGACATGTGCGAAGGTGTGTGCATTGCGGGCGACTCCGTAAAAGTGGAACTCCGTGGCTAGTCCCGGATAGCTTGAAATTTGTGATTATAATGTTGTTTATAACGATCACTTTTGAGTGATTTCATAGCATGTTAGGCTAAAAAGGGACTTCATTCTACGGTGAATGTTTTTTTATTGATCCTGTGAGCCTTTGTATAGTTGTACGAACGTGCCCCGGCCGGTGTACAAACTTGCCCCGCATATGGGGGCTTGTAGGTACACGTGTATTTATCGAGGAAACATCTTTGAAAACATTTCTAATAATGAATTTCTGAGAATATTTAGTTTTTATTGTAGGTGAATAGTGTTTATAATACGTTAGCACAGTTCTTTCATTGAAAACAGAGTTTAAAAAAGTACCCAACGAGCCCTAGTCTCGTTGTTGTGAAAGCTTCCGCGGAGTGGTTTTGAATCATGATGGCTTTCGGGATAGCTTCCGCGTTGTGTCATTTTGTGACGACAGTTTCGTGAGCGTTCCAGCTCACTTCTTCAGGTCGAAGTGCTTACGATGCATTCTTGGCCGCATTATATAGCCCAGCGGAAGGTCAAGTGCAGTTTTCATCCGCCTCTTCTCGCGCTTGACCTTCCGCTGGGCTATATAATGCGGCCAAGAATGCATCGTATGCACTTCGACCTGAAGAAGTGAGCTGGAACGCTCGCGAAACTGTCGTCACAAAATGACACAACGCGGAAGCTATCCCGAAAGCCATCATATCTCTAGCCCCAGTCTCGCCTACTCATTCTATATGCCAAATTTCCCCTGATTATTTGTAATCGTGTAATATTATGTTTACTCAGAATTATTTTGTTGGGCCAACTCTAACATAGTCGACTGTCCAATTTCTACTAAGAATTGAATCTTAACTTAGCATTAATAAAAAAGAGAGTGCTTGAGGCAGTGAAATGCCCATCCAAAAGTCCTATCCGACAGCTCTTTCTCCTAGCCCTGCTCTGTCTCTAGACTCCTTTCGCGCCCCTTAACCCACCCCTCCACCCGAATACTAAGAATGCCTCATCACCATTCCTCGCCTCCGCCCTTCGTCTTTCTCCAATTTCCACTCCCTCTCCCTCTCTCCACCCTCCCACCTCCTCCTCCTCCCTTCCGCTTCGCTTTAGAATTCCCTCTTTCTCTTTTCTGCATTCTCCCCACGAATTTTTGCCATTCCAAATTCTTTTTCGAGTGGGAGGGGGCTCCCCCAAGCCTTCCATTCCCTTCGTTCTTTTACGCCCTCTCTCTTTCTTTATTTCTCTCACTCCTTTTCTCCTCTTTTTCCCGCAGCCATGTTCTACTTTTGTCTTCCTCACCCTCAACCTTCGTACTTCAGCGGGTGTCAGTTTTATTTCAACCTAACCTCTGTGTAATCTACACATTGAGAGGAACATTTTTAAACGCTCTTCACCTGGAGTTATCGGTATTTTAAACAGCCTGGAGGGTCAGTGGGTTATTTTGTCAAACTGTTGAATGTCTAGCGGAGGAAGTGCACGCATTGATGCAGTGGTCACGTGGCGATTATGACTTTTATCCCATGAGCAAAATGTTATGAAAGAATTTTCCTCCCATACTTTGAATGCGTGGACAGCCTGTTATATGGCGTTGCTTGCTTGAAGAAGATAGCAGCTGATGACGCATCTCGCCCTGTCCTTCAGATTGATATAGTACAGTACCTTGATGAAAGGTTGCAATCCCCGGACTCTGTAAAAGTATTTTACTTGAAACTAAGAAAATATCTATCCACTCGCTAAATTTCCGAAGCGAGGAAAAGTGATTAATTTTTTTGTGGCGTGGAAAACGGAAATAACGTCCGCGCAAATATTATTTTGAACCAGCATAGCTTCTTCTGTAAGAATAATGTAGTTAAGGAACGCTGGCAGTAAATGAAAGTTCTAGCTCTTCTCCGAAACGATTAAAATAAATTTTTTCCTAAACTACGCGTAGTAATTTCTGCAACTGAGATTGCGTGTGATGATTATTGCTGAAAATATATTTGGTTGGCCGTTTTCCACCAAATATATTGCTGTAAAATTGGATATGGGCTCAAATGAAATCTTCTGGGTATATACTAGAGTATTTTCGAATATGTTTTTGATGAACAGAAAAATTTTAGCTGTGTGAGGGGGCTGTAGGCGGGTAACAGGTGTGTTTCGCCTCTTCAAACCCTCTCAAGCGATAATGATCGAAGTGTTGGAGGATTATTCCCGTGGTTTAGAATCTTCTTTAAATACAATTACAGCTACTTAGTGCCTTACAGACCCTCACCCCATGTCACTCACTGTAAGGCTTTTAGGCAAGAACTGCTTACCAATCAGGTATGCAATAATTGTCCTAATTCTTGGTCAAACTACACACATATACATGTGTAATAATAAAGACTAAACATGGAAATATGATGTCTTAAAGACACTTAGGAGGGTAAAAAAACATAATTAGTTTCTCAGCTTTATTTCAAATAAAGCGTCATTGAAATTTAACTGTTATTTCAGTTACAGTATTCCATGGTGAAAGACAAGGGTTAATTATAGTAATGCATAGTATCATGTTCGGTCAAGGGAGGAACAAGTAAAGAAATATATGTAGCGACCACACTCTGTCTCTCTCCCACCTGTCAATGTATAAGAGTGTGAAAAATTACAAAATAACTTTTATGATTCACAGCAGGCAAAATATAGCCGTGCATTGTTTATGTGAAACTATAGTTTTCTGTTCGGCTCGGTTCTTTCCAGCGAGTGATTCTCCTGGCAAACAAGTGTTTAGCTATTTTAGGTAATCTATTGACTATTCATATTTGGATTCTGCATTAACCGGTAGTCGTATTTACGTTAAAATCAAAAAAAGGATTTATATTGCTAGAGATTTACATGGAACTCACACGTATATCAGATTTACCGCTGCTTTTTTATTTTCTTCTTTGTTATTTGGGAATTCTTCGTGTATTTTACATGCATGAATACAGCACTTTATGCAGAGTAACTTTGCCTGTGGCGTAACTTAATCCAGGTTTCCGCTGTCTTAGCTTATGGCTATCTAGAACCAGCCATTCTTTCACGATGTCATTGCACCAGATTATTTAATCCAGCTCATGAATAGTTCATCTACGTCCAGACTCCGTATTGTTCAACGGAAACTGAATTTAAACCATTTAGTATCCACCTAATCTATTACCAACCTTGACCTCAAAAAGCGCCTCTTTATTTTCATGACATGCCTGACTCATTCTTCGGCTCTCTCTGATGAGAGTCCAGGCATTTTATTAGGATCTCTCTGGTTACTTTTTTTTACTAATTCTTTCGTATTAGTTTACGTTTTGATGTATCACCGCTCTCTTACTTAAAGCTCATTATTAAAACAATCTCTTAGTAGCGTCACTCTTTTCACCCTTATTTCTTACGTTTTTGTCTAATGATTGAAATCATCTGCGATGACTTAAACGCCATCTGCTTTCAGAATTACGGGTTCAGCACTAACCTTATTGACTTAATCCGCATGACGACTCTCCATTCCGCTTAGGCTCCGCCTGTCCTACGCTTCGTTAACCCTTCTTTCGGATAGATAATATTTAAGGGCAAGAGAGACGGCGGGAAATGGTGCTTCGCCTTTCTCCCCGAATGGCTTTCTCTGCGTATTCCAACTCAGTTTTATTATCACGGCCCTTACTCCTTAAATCGTTCCTCGTTTTCCGCATGGATTACGTGGTGTGAAGTCTTAAGTAATCCGTCTTTCAAATAAATAGTGCAGACATTTACATTTTTTTATGATGGAGCGTAGGATAAAATCTACTTTGATCCTTCTTCTTTTCTCGGATTAAGCCATTTAAGGACCGCGTAAAATAATCTAAGGCATTCATTTTCTTCTTTAATTTAACCCTTTTTCCCCTTTGCTGTACTACCGAACCTTATATTTTACTTCGCTATCTCCCCGTATGTTCTCTCAAGATAGCAATTCTATTCTTATTCTCCCTCCTTCGGTAAACTTCGAAGCTTTTACTTGCTGTTTTATGCACATTTTTATACTGTATTATTCACTCCACTATCCCATCCGTTCCTTGTCCTTCTTTATCCCTTGGATGCCATTCTTACTCTGATAAACATTTGAGTGAGTTCACGATAAATATTTCCTTACTTTTAAATATATTTGATTATCTACTAATTTATGGGTCATTAAAACTTATGATTTTTCAAATAAAGGTTGTGTAATACTCTTGTAACGCTTAGCCCATATTTGATGAAGAACTACAGCTCCCGAAGAAGGAGAGAGAAGAAGAGGAAGAAGAAAGCTGAAAATAATAGAGGAGGTTAAGAGAAAGGGATATAAGGAAATAAAGGGAGAGACAAGGAACTCAAATGGATGGAGACAACTGCCGTCGATGATACTTACTACTCGGCAGTAAGCATGATGATAAGGGATTACTGACGACTTGGGATTTCACGTTCACTTCTAATTGTGAATTATTTCAATGAATATATCATAGAAAATTCGTATCGTCAGGCTATCGACGTGCGTCTAATTACCTGTTGCAGGAACGACGCATGTGTATGCGTCGTTCCTGTGAACGTCGCATGTGTATGTATTAAATCATCTGAAAGAAAAAATGGAATCCCACAAAGTTACCAAAGAACTTGTATTGTTTATTATAGACGACTCGGGATAGTGCATTCGGCCATTAATTACGAATGACCACCATTCACTTATCAGAATAAATTCGTGTCATCAGCTTTTCAACATACATACGAGTCGTAGAATGTACGATTTGTATCTATAAGTATAGGGAATTCCAGTGTTAAAATAGCGGTTACCTCCCTAAGGAGTTGAAATTTTGTTTTGTTGAAAAAAGTTGAAAAGTTAAATCGCTAAAAACATTTATTCATTCGCAAAATAAGACTAACTGCACCACATGCGTACATATCTTCGAGCGTAAGGCTCAATATGCATCCAAGGGACATAAATAATGAGTATATTATTTGGTATAGCTATGAATCTACGAAATATAATTATATAACATGTACTAAAGTCTCTTATGTAATCCAGCTGTATGTGATGGATGCGTGGAACGATGCTTGGTTCAGCAAAAATATGCTTGATCCTAAAGAATTCATCGACAAACAGCGAGGCGGATCGCGTTTGATTAGTCTATTTCATTGCAACTCAGAAGTATGTTCGTGGACTGCGATGGCTTTAGGAGACGTGAATAATATTTTTGGAATTGCCTGAATCTACAAATAATGCATTTTAGAGTAAATTCAGAAACTTTTATCCACCAGTCAGAAGTTTGGTTGCTATTTACACTGCTTTTAAAGTTTGTTGACTTAAGGGATCATTGTACCAGACATCTACATACTACCCTACGAGCCGCCGCATGGGCGTGTGGTAGGGTGTGTTAGGACACCATCCGTATAAAAATGTAAGGTGTTGGGAGGTGATATGGTGACGTGAATTATGAGAGTGTACACTGAGAAAAAACTCTGGTTGTACAGCTATAATTCTAGCTGTATAGCCAGAATATCTAGCAGTATATGGGACAGCTAGACGTGTAGCTATACAGCGAGAAATTTCTAGCTGAGCCATCTATCCGTCTAAATAGATATTTCTAGGAAGACGGCAATATGGTATAGCTCTCCAGCCATATGGAGTAGCTAACCGATTGCTTCGCATATAACACCAGCTAGGCAGATTAGCCACTAGCTAGATATATTGCCGATAATCTGTTAAATTTCTAGCTGGTCTACGGTATATTACGAATATGTATGTATTTATACATAAAATACTTCTTCAGAAAAAATAACTTTCCTGTGCATCACAAAAATGGAAGTAGTATATGCGATGTCGAATAAATCTGAAAGCATTACACTTGGCTGCATACTGGATAATTTTGAACAAGTCTAATCACATGAAATGAAAAATATCTCAATACTGGAATGCAAAATATTTTACCTAACGCATGCTACTAACTTATTTAATACGTTTTGCTTAAAAATTTCTTCCGTGGAAGAGTTCTAGTAGGAAATAATAAAAAACATTTCGCAGTTGATACTTACCGTCAAACATAGACCCGTACGGCCGTATCCATAGATTTCAGCAAAGAGGTGCTAGTAGGTGACTAACTTAGTCAGCTACTAAGAGATCTTACTCGCATACGAAAAAATAGTATTCTTAGAGCCTTTCCACTGAGCTACTAACCTAGTATGCTATTATCGTCACTATCGTATCGGAGTACATAATTGTAGGTAGCGACTGCCCTAGAAACAATGAAGCTGAATGTATAGAAAAATCGGGAATACGTGCTTGTTATAAACTTTATTTTTTCCACACGTAGTAATACACTACAAACTTGCACAGATCGTTCATAAAATCAATTGGACACACTGCAGCTTCACCACATCAAAGTTTAACGTACTCCATCCACTCGCACCAAATTAAGGTATCAGTTATATTCAAACAATCACAGTACTTTCTTGAGGTTTTCACCGTTCCGTCAATATAAAAACACTCAAAATGGAAAATGTTTGCCTCTAGTTAATGGATAATATCTGCCATTTACACAGAAAATGTAAAAATACTCACATTCACAAACTAACCATCATTCTGTAAACGAAAAACGAACATGCACACGGTACAGCGAACATTGTCACTATTTAATCTGGATACCTATTTGTCCCTTCATGAATCCTTTCTGAGCATAAAATAAAACGAAACTGATTTAACTTATCCACTTACAAGATAAAACATAAAATAAGATGCGATACACTGTTGAAGCACTGGAAGAAAACATTTTTCTGCGTGAACCATAACAACGTTCTGCAACCATAACAAAAACGAAACGAAATAGAATTACGGCAGAATGTAAACATATCAGCGCTTTGATGTAAACATATTCGCAATTACAATCATTACCTGAGCGAAATCATTACAATTCAATACGATAACAATTGTACGTCTATATATATAAGACACATTTCTACGACAACAAACAGTAATATACTCGAGTTTATTACTCTGAAGCACGTCACTTGATGCAGTAGTCACGAAAACCAATATGCACTTGTAAATTGTTTACGAGGCTTCCTCCTCGACACATTCTTTAAAATGGGCTCTTATCTCGTAGAGTAATCATCTAAAAACACAAATAAAGAGCACCTACGTCCAATGATTTTTAAAAATGCAATCGTTACCCTCAAAAACAGTCCATACACACACAACTATTTATGCACTTTATAATGCTGTGAGGCATAGCACTGATAAAACGAGATGAAGAAGAGGTGATAACCACTTTACGACGCTCAAAACCACACTAATCATCTCACTAGCTCTTCCTTTTTCGTTGAATAAAACACTCATGAAGCACTACGGAGTACCACAACACACTGATAGACTAAGAGCAAATAATTAAAAAGCTCAGTTTGATCCAGCAACAGTACTACACGTCGCAGACTTGAGAAAAGCAATTCCACCGGTAACTTTGGTATTTTCGCCTGAAATCTCTGTTATGGCTTCAAGTTATCACCCGAGGTGAACCTCACGATGTTGACCTCGTGGTTCATTCTGCACTAGAAAGAAACAATGGCGGAATGAGACAACCATAGGTCCGCTAAGAAGCGACGGAGCCGAGTCACGTGACTCAAGTTGGAAGCGAGTCTCACCGGATGAGCTTACCAACCAAATCATTTCACTGTGCATCTAAACACCGTCTGCTGTAAATCTACAGGTACCCAGCTTAATGCGACTGACTGTACAGTATCTTACATACCTCCACAGCTATAAAATCTGCTGATTCAGCAAAACTAAAGCACCAATCCGTTTTAGCAGTAGAGCGTATGCACTTTTTTTTCAGTGTATTTTATGGAGCTCATTTTTTGTTTTGGTCTCTTATTGTGCGCGGAAGATCTCTTTTGGTACAATTATATCAGTTGGCTTCGATAATCATTTCCGCAGAATCATTATTCCTTTTTGTCGTAATAAAAATCTCCAAATGCCTCTGTTGCACACGGGTGGCTAAAAGTTACAGAAGAATTACGTTGTTTGATCATTGGAAAGATTTACGTTGATGGATCGTCAATTTCATAAAGGAAGACTCAGTATGTCCGTTTATACTAATTCCGCAAATGAGAGTGCTAAAATATGGAGTTGATGTGGACGTTACTCTATCCTACTTTGACAAATTTAATTCCTAAACTCGAATGTGAGGTTTTCAGGAGTCACTTGCACCGTGTCGACTTTAATGATGCAGTAATTGAAACAGCAAATTTACTATTTTTTTGCTCCCTTGATTTTTACGGATTTCCGCGTTCTCTACCGCATTAGCTCCATCTCATAATCCCCTGATACACGTTTTGGCTATTTTCCCAGTCGTCCCTTTAGCCTCTATGTTTAATAGGATATTATGGGCATGCTAACTAACTTGCTTTGCTACTTTACACTTCATCCCTAGTTTTATCCATTAGTGGAGAATGAAATTTTGATTTAGATTATCTTGTAATGGCATTTTACATGCCTCATGACAATCCTCTTGTTTCCATAGCCAGCTCAGGTCAGCTTCCTTTTTTGAAATTTTGCATCGAAACACCTATTATTTCAATTTGAAAAACTTGGGAAGGATTGAATGGTGAGGAATTATAGGAGTGTATTTAGTAGAGCTGTTTTTTATTTTGGTCACTTATTGTGCGCGGAAAGAAAGAGTTTTATACCTATCCTCTTTTGTATGATTATGTCAGTTGGCTTCCATAATCATTTCCGCAATTTCATTTTTCCTGTCTGTCGTCAAAAAAAATCTTCAAATGCCTCTATTACACACGCGTGGCGAAAAATTGCAAAGGGATTACGTTGATCAATATTGAGTAAGTTAGGAAAATAGTACAAAGTGAGCATTGGGGGGAATGCGTCAGGCGAATACAAAGTTTTGTTATTTAAGCAGTCGGCCTTTTGTATGAATTAGATATGATGGATATGGAATTGAAAAAAACAACGGAAAATTACTTCAATGTTCTTTAATGAAAAAATTCTCGTCACTAAAAAAAACATACTCAATCGACAACTTAGAAAAGGAAACCTGAATCAACTGAACTGCGTAAAACTCTTGCTGCCGACTTAACAGAACAGAATTGTTAGAAGAATTAGGCTGGGAATCGCACAGCGTAGCAGGGAATCACAGCGTAGATTAAATTATAGGCATAACCTCCCAACTAAATTTCAGGAAAATCATTTCTCTGACGACGTAAAAAACATACTATTAACCCCCTCGTACTAAGGCAGATTAGATCGCGCCAATAAAATTAGGGAGCTAGATTGTAGAACCGATAGGTATAAAATGTAAAATTTTTTCCGCGCACCATTCGGGACCATAACAGCTGTGATCGTCGTCATGAATAGTTCGTATTGTGACAATAGGCAGACAGTAAATCTTTTTCTTTATATTCTCTACGTTCTTATTTATGAATGATGTAAATATTGATGTTTTTATTTATGCATGACATTTTGAATATGTAGTAGTAGTCCTTGTACCCGTTCCACGTTGGAACGATTGACGATAGAATGTTTCTTGGTTAGTAGATTGTTAATTGGCGCGTTGCATGTGTGGTACGCTGGTTTCAATGTAGTTTCGGTGTTCTACCGTATCATTCATGCATGCCTGGTGTGGAAACACCCCCTGCCACACACCCTTTGGGTGGCTGGCAGGGTATGACGTAGATGTAGATGTTAAAAAATTAAGAACTGAAATCGAAATACAAATGAGCAAATATGGCAGCACCTAGCAAGAAGCAGCACCGTAGCACCAAGTTATATTTTACTTCAACAATTGACTCAAAAAACGATGTAAGAATGTTTAAACATGCTTTTTTAAATAAAATATTAAAAAATCTCAAAAAAGAAATGCTTTCACATCGTACTAAAAAAGAATAAATAGTATTTTTTCATGTGAATTAAAGTGAGCCTAGTACAGGAAATAATTAAATTCAATTAACGGAAATAAACCACGCAATGATTAGACCCGAACGTAAAGCGTGGGGCGCTCATTCATATTCGATATCAACATACCTTCATTAAATATGAAGATTTTGGTATGCAATGGAAAGAGAATTTCAATATAGAATATCTAGAAAATCTTGAATGAACTTAAGTTTAGGTGAAAATTATAAATGGGGTCGCGCCCCAAGATTTTTGTTGTGGTCTTCTCAGTGTGTGGCTGATTTCCTTGAATTGAATGTAATTATTTCGAGTGCTAGGCTAAATTTTCATTCACTTGAAAAAATATAATTTTTTTCACTTTTGGTACGATGTGCAGATATTTCTTTTTTTAGGTTTTTTAATATTTTATTTAGAAAGGCATGATTAAAAATCTTTTTTCATTTTTCTCTATTTTTTACTTTTTTTCCTAATTAATAAAATGTTTAAACACAAAAAGTTGTTTTATAAAAATTTTATTAACTGGGGCTCAAAAAAAAACAGGAATGTTTACCGGAAAAATAATTCGCCAGGTTGTGGACTAGTTACGACAACTCTGATTCACCCGCGGAACGAAAGTCGGATGCCTTACCACTATTATAACACAATGCATATTTTAAAGTGAATGAAGTGGCAACTAAGTTGGATAAAATGAAGTGGTAGCCATGGACCCATGGAAAAGCGAGTTAAAGAAAAGCATGTAAAAATAGACGAGTATTTCTACCATAATTGATTCATAACGTTGTCGTGAATTAAATTTTAAAAAGTTTACGAATATTTGTCCTTATGTGTAACTGAAATGTTGTAGTTCAGTTAGGGATTTGAGTTTTATTTTCTCTTGCTCCGTCAATAAGTGGTGTAACAACATTGTATCTATTTTAAATGCTCTGGGGATTCAAGTCAAAGAGAACACGTATTAGTTTTTTAAGAACTACTGTCACATTTACGGCTAATTTTGTCGATAGATGTATTTTGTAATTCTTCATTACCATCCTCTACAGGTATATATTCGTTAATGCATATATTAATAATTAAGGAATGGAGTTTATAGTTTTGAGGTTTATGTATATGCTGTCTTCTTTATTGAAACAGAAGCGGTAGTTTAAAAAATTATAAAACTAGTGTGTTTTCGCTTTTCCATTTTCTTCTTCCCATTTTTTTTCTAACGCGTTGGGCGGGCGATCGGAGGTAGTGACAGACCAAATAACGCGTTCTCTTAAAAACGCGTTTTATATTCCCGACGGTACGATAGTAAGCACGCATAAGAAACAAACGACATTTTTTGATTTAGTATAATTAGGGTAGATACATAACTATCTGACTAGTATCTCGCTGTTAGTGTATTTCCAATGAGATGTACACGCCGTTTGTCTATGTACGGTCCCTGGGTGACGAACGGAATAAATCTCTCTCTGAACAGAATTAATCACGTAAGGAACCTGCTCCCCCTTCGACACGACGCTTAATCAAACTAATAAAAATGGAGATGAAGCATGTTTTGTATCATTCATGTGCCTTTCGTTTGGAATATCAATGAAATTTATGTAAAAATTGATATTTACTGGTGGCCAAGCAATTTCTCTGGGTCCGAGTGAAGTTTTTAATATGTGTGCGCTGCAGTTCGCTGTAATGCTCGAGCCGAGTTTACGTTGAATAATTTTCATTCTCGTTTTGAAAAATGAACGCACCGTGCACAAGAATCCTTTCTTCTTGTTACGACTGGCACCCATGTGGAGGGCTTCGGATCAGCCCATGCATTCGTAAGGAGAGAAAATTTCATGTAAATTTGACGTCAGTGCGGAGCACTTGGCACTAGCCACGGCATAATAAGGTGCAAGGTTTTGAATATTCATTGAGCAGCCAACGAGGTAAGGTGGCACAGTGCTTCTGTTGAAAGGATATCATTCATCTCACTGTTATTCCATTTGGTATGCTCTGAACTCTCATGCGTTATGAGCGCAATATTTAAACGAAGATCATTTTAAATTATCACTTACCTCGTAGTGTTACCGAGAGTTTGTTATCTATAAAAACTCGGCGGACTTGTTTATTCCTATCTCTGAGGTGCGCAGTTCTAGTTACACTGCCTTTTCCGAGGAACTCAACTAAATTTCGTTCATTATTATATTGCAAGATGGGCAGATGCGTAGCTTCCAAGGACCTTAGGGCACCCACACTTCAGCGTATGTAATTTATTAAAAGACAGTCGTCATTTCTGTAACTATGAAGGAGAAAGATCCAAGTAGTTGTCCAATGATGTGCGAGTCTGTATTTATCACCATTATAAATCTTGTTTCTTTTTAAGTGCTTCCTACCTGCGTTAGTTTGTTTCATTAATTAATTTTGGGTAAATGTTAACAGTATTTTGCCATATTGTTTAGGTATCCACAGTGTCCGAATTATATCTTGGGACCGCGGGGAGTCATGCTAGTGTGAAAATTTTGAATTTTATAAATGAGATTTTTTGAAGACTGAGAAATTATTTAATATTATTTTAATTTAAATTAATTTATTTAATATTAATTTATTATATAAGAATTATCATAAAGGAGATTATATTTTGAATAAACATAACAACAGGCGTTTGAATATTTCGCAAACGTTCTGGAGGATTAGATTTATTGTATAAATGAATTCAAACACCTCTTTCCTCTAACTTTTTGCAGATATATTTTAACATTTATACAAGATAACATTTTTATTTTACTTTTTAAGTGAAATACATTTTTTATAAACTTTCAAGAAATTTTAGAAACTGTGTTTTACCATGAGATAGATATTATGCCGAGCAGAATATTGTAAATGGACGGTAACAGTTTTAATTGTGCTTAACATAAAACGTTTATAAAAATATTAGATCACTTATGTTTAGTAAAATTGTTATTATATTGTATGCTTGTTTCGTAAGGAATATGATTTTATTTGAAATTAAGTGAGAAAAAAGGATGCAACGAATATTTCACTTCGTATTTTCTTCTGCAAACACATCCTTTTATTTGCATTGAAAAACATGAAAAAAGGATTTACATTGCAAAACAAGCAAATTTTACGAAGGTCGGAGTTCAAAGTGGCTTGAGTGGAGGTACGTCATTTAAGGATAGCTAAGGTTTCAAAATATCAAGTTCAAGTTATTAGATGTTTACGTTAAAATTTTTTCTCGATTGTGGAAAGGATTTCGGATACTCCAAAAATAAAAAGACATTCCATTGGTTTCCTTCGCGCTACATAGATTACTTCATTTCCACAAAGAAAACCC
Source organism: Ceriagrion tenellum (assembly GCA_963169105.1). NCBI lineage: Eukaryota > Metazoa > Arthropoda > Insecta > Odonata > Coenagrionidae > Ceriagrion > Ceriagrion tenellum. Next base: position 81,304,943 of record OY720641.1, on the reverse strand, counting down.
TTAAGCAATTCAGTACGTTTTTATCTTGTTTCATCACAAAACTGTCAACCAAGAAAGGAATATTCACAGAATATGAAAAATTACTTTTCAATACTTAACAAAGCCTTGAACTATTAGACATATTTTCGAAGACTTGATATCTTTATTCGCATATTCAAGCATTCTTGAATAATATGATTTTGCATGGCTCAGGCATGCACCGTCGGCAGTGTTCCATTAAACCATAGTAATGTTAGTTTTATTAAGTTTGATTTACATATCTCATTTATCATGCAGTCTCCTTATGTATTTGAAGGATAAATATTGCCAAAATTTGATTCACGAAAGAATTGGGATTCATGTGTAGGCATAGGATTTCTTTTGGCAAAGTCAGTTCATGTGACTGCTTAGTTTGTATCACACCTTGTTTAACAGGCAATTGAAATGAGGCTTTGTTTTTTCTTCACTTAAATTTGTATTAGTCACTAATTAAAGTTGACAGTTTTCATACGAATATTTTGGTGGCAAACCTCTATTCATGATGTGACAATGGTATCAGAATAGTTCATAGAGAATGCACGTGAAAATGTGCTAGGGATGTCGCTTATGGATTTTATAGTTTTTATCTGCCCGCTTTGAGTGTAAGAACATAGCTAGTCTGTTATTCATCTTTCTTTACCCTTAATATCATTTACTTCTTCAATTTTGCTGTTAAATTTTGTTTCTTAACATTTAGTATTCCAGCCTCCTATCCAAATTTCCTTCACGGTCTATATTTTCATTTTGAAAGGTTAAAAGACGCTGGGTATTTATGGGGATAAATATTTTGTATGCATTGAGACTAAGTCATTGTGAAGGGAGGATGTACAAGAACGTAGAGGCGTTCGAGAGATGGGTATGGAGTAGGATGGAGAGGGTGAGCTGATTGGCGAAGGACGAACGATGAAGTATTGGGTGTGGTTGAAGAGGAGAGCGGGATTGTGGCGGAGGTTTGTAGGATGTTTTGAAATGAGAGGGGATATTGAAGAGGGTGATAGAGGGAAAACCACTGGGGTAGCTCGGAAGAGGATTGGACAGTTAGTCTTAACGAAATGGAAGAGAGAGACAATTTGAGGAACTTACGAGGGATCTAATTGTGGATCGTACAAAGGAAAGAAAACGGAACTATATGCCAGAAGTTAGGACTCTAGAATAAGTACTGTCCAAAAACCTACCCATCATCTGATGGAACACTCAAATGAGTGAGCGCCGTCGGAAGGAAACAGGTGCCATATTTCGATAGTGGTAAGTAAATATTTTTGGAAATTTCGCAACCGGATGGAGACAAGGAAAGAAGTTTTAGGTCTCTGATAAGAAACCTCTTATATTTTTTTCCGGCACTCCTTTGACCTCTCCCTCTGACGACCATGATCCACCCTCTATCGTTCCGGTCCATATACTCCCTCCGCCCCCCCACCCTCCCAGTTCCTAATCCTCCCTCCTCTCCCTATTCACAGGGACCCGCCTTGCGTCACTCACACATGCGTTTGCCAGGCTTCCCCTCACTCTCCACATATGACGCCAGTTCTTTCGCCTGTCACAGCGATCAAACTCGCCTGTCACCCGTCGACGCATCCGCCAATACTGCCCGCTTTCACCCTCTGCCCATTCGTAGTTCGCACGGTCGTTGAATGAATATGAAGCGGACCCCATGTGCTGCAACAATATTCAACTTCTATGTCATCTATTTAGGTAATATGCCGCATTGGTACAAGTAAAAGTTGGTTACAGCGCACAATGTGTTTAAAAAAAAGTATTTCACGTGAAGACTGCTCACTCCCAATTTCAAGTTATGGTTCAAACATTTACGCAATTTCACGTTGTCTGTTTACGCCCTTAGTTACGCTTTGGGTTACACTTTTACTGAAGAAAATATTCTAATTACCGTAACTCTAGCTGAGACGGTTGCCGTCGAAAAAAAATTGTGCACCTTAGAAGTGCTGTAGGAATATGTTTATAATGAAGTTTTTGTCCTCAGCAAATCTGTTCTTTTTCATAGCCAATAACAAAAGTTGAATTTTACCTTATTCATCTGCCTCATCAAGATAATGATCACTGATTCACTAGTGCTTGAGGGAAGGTTATTGAATTAAAAATCTTTTCTTGTATGCCTTGTTTTAAAACTATCTGGTCATGGTCTAAGATAGTCGTATCTTGCGGCAATCGAAAGGGATAATGGTAGGAAACCAAATTCATGTAAGACTCCGATTGCCTTCATAGAATCTCCGTAGAATAATGTAGAGATGAATTAACTGCAGCTACAGTAATTTTAGCTTGAGAAAATTATTATTATTATTGCTAGTTATATTTTAATACTTTCATTGTCCAACCAAATAAGATTTTAAATGCGCGAAAATCATGCGTGCATCGCCACGAGAGAGCCGTAGGGGTTATTAGTGCACCTTTAAAATTTGCACCTGAAGACTGTGTAGAATAGGTCTGTGAGGTATAAATTAATCCAAAGATGATCTGCCGTATTAAATTGTTGAAGCTGGAATTCTCGACTAGTACAATGTCGCAGCATGGTCACCTATAGGTCAGTTGCGATTGCTGAAAAACTTTCCGAAATAGGAGCGAAACTTTTCTCTACGAAAAAAATAAACAATATCCCCTGCGAAAGAGAGCAAAACGTATGTTTTTTCTTTACAACCTTGCAACCTATGAGAGCTCCCAATTTAGATCTCTGTATCATCCCATTAGTCAAGTACAGCCATAGTGACTGCGAAAGAATGGAAACAATAAGATTCGCTTCGACCTCTCGTTTTAAAAGTTCTGCCCTCGGGACGCGGAGGAAAATAAAAAAGTTTTACGTTCGGGAATACGAGTATATTTCAAATCCCTGTGGGCTCATAATTTCCCTCGTAAAAATGAATAAAAATATCGAAATTCTGTCCTGAAATGGATGACGAGATAGACCGCATCAAGACTTGCGCAGGGCTGTGCTCTAAACCAATTGATCTCACAGGTAACCAACGAGTTGCATATTTTCTGAAGTGAATACTCCGTTGCAGTGAACCGGGATGGAGGAGTTCTAGCATCTCGACTGAAATTTATACCTGAATTTTTTGCTTGTTCCCTTTGAACCACGAATAGCTAACCTATCTCTGTATCATCGAATTAATCGAGTCGATCTTAATGTAGCAAGAAAAAAAATGCTAGTTTAAACAATTTTTCCAAATTCCTTCCTCCTGAAATGTTCACAATTACAAGAAACCTAGAGTTTGGTAAAATAAAACAAAGAATTATGCACAGATGGTATTCTATTCCATAGTATAAAATTCTCTATGTAAGGTTGGCAGTAGATAATTACCTATTATCCCCAAAGCAGAATGTTTTATATTTGTGTAATGGTTGATGCGGGTGTTTTAGTAGTAAATTAATCATAGAAGTTTTAAAGGTATATAAGTAAGCAATTCACATATGGTCAGTTCTTTGTTTTTATTGAGCTTATAAATAGCGCTCCAATGTTTTTTTAGTGTACACTATATCTTTCTGCAGCCCTCATTTTCGTTCTGCGACAATGTCGCGCCGTCGCTCGATTTACTGCGTTGGGGCCTATTACCAACCTTTCGCAATGAATTCCCTCTTCGAGGTAAAAATACGATAAATTAAGGCAAAAACTTGGCTTAAAATAACTTCATACATCATTTCATAGAGCATATACTCATACATATAAATACTCTAACCTGTTATTACTTCAGAATAAGTTGTATAAAGCTTCTGCGTTTGCTATTTGAAAATTTTCGTTTATTTTATCCGAAGAAGGATGTAGAAGATACACCAGAGTATGATTTGCAGCATTTGGTACATTGCTCTTAAACTGTAATGAAGACGCTTTGTTTTAATCATTGATTGTTAACCTACGGTAACCCAAAATTTACTCTCGAGAAAATAATACTCTCTCAATGCTTAGAGGTGGATATGGACACCGGAAAAGGCCTATTCGTGATTGACCAAGGTTTTATTTGAGGAAATAGTCACTGTGACCCCCAAATACTATTTGTCTTTAGATAAGTAACCCTAGATCCCAACTCCATGTTAATCTTAGGAGTAGGTTGCTGAGTGTAGTGCATATTGGTTTAATGTTCGCCTTATAACCTCTCGAGTTTCCGTGTCTGTGTCTCCTCCCACGTTTTTGCAGCACAAGCAATCTGATTAGCAAGCGCATTGCGAAGTACAAGTACAAATAAATAAAGGAGATAAAATAATCAAATCAGGGTTGAATTTTAGCATAGTTTTGGAGACAATCAAATGATAGTTATTATAAATGGAATGAAGTGACTCATGGAGAAAGTTTACATATTGCTGTAATATTGTACATAATTTCAAGTAAATCCGCCGCCTTTTCAGTCAATGTCGTAAAATAGTAATGATACTAGTAATGGCTAAAACACTCATTATCCTTTGCATGTATTAAAAGCATTATCTTCGTAAACCACAATCACCCGATAGTGAACATGTTTCATACTTTTAGAAATAATTAACCTACTGAATTTCATTTCAGATACATAAAAATTTAAACTTTTGTTTAACTTTGTTGAAAATTATTTATAATGTTTTATCTCAAAAGTTTAAAATAATACAACAGCTATCGATTCCAGTGATCATATTGTTTCATCAGCCATTTAGAATACAAAAACGCCAGCGGTATAATGTTGACTCAAGAAAGTTCGAGTTTACTAAACAACTTGAACTCTTTACAGAATGATTGAATGAATTATTGCCGTTCAGTTTTAAAAGATGATGTAACTGTGTCCTTTATATTAATCTACCTGTATTTATCTTAAAAATTTCCCCACTCCTACTTTTTAGATGTAAGTGAAAGTCTTGTGCTAATTGTAAAGATGGTAATGTGTGTGTAAATATTCCATCACTCAAAAAGGCGATAAGTGCTTCCCTGCGTAGTTATCGATCGTGCCAAGTGCGTTTCGCTTTTGCAATATATCATTTCCGTGTTGCGTATTCATGAGAGCACTGCCTGTCGACATAATCTCGGGCCATGTGAATGAAATATGTGCTCTGTACGGAGCGCTTTTTTTTAGCCGACAGTTCATCTGACTATTGTAACTCTTGCTGCCACAATGGATTTGTGAATTGCCCGGAGAGCATTCACGAATTAAACCAGGTGTTTCCCCACCAGCAGTCAATGTTAATCATTTGAGTGCGTATTAGCCTCGATTTTAGAATTTGGACTTTGTATAACCATTTTCTAATTTGAATCCATGAATTCGCTGTGTGTTGCTTTTTTCTGACGTTTTTAAATTTTTGAAAGATGGCAAAATTTTTTTCTCGGCATTGCTTTACAGTTTCGCTGAAACTATATGGTGGATGATAGGGCTCCAAGCCCATTAGTGTGCCTCAGAGTAGTAGTAGTGGCAGACCAATGGCAGTTGGCATGGACTAACATAATGGTGCCAGCTCTGTTGAGTAATAGAAACATACATGACGAAAAAGAAAGAACTCTTAGTATTTTCCACACTTAAAACTTTTATTCCCGAGCCAGGTTTCGATTGCCTTGCAATCATTTTCAAAGGTTATTTCAATTAAGTTTATAATAGAAACATGTCAAGGCACCTCTTTCTTCCACAGCTCTACAGCCCGGTGTGGGCCTTGGCTTTCTCAGTTATATGCCTCCATTCGGCTCTCCTTTTTGCTTTCTCTCTCAATCTTCCAATCCCCGTTGTCTTCAGGTCCCCTTCAACATCTTGCAGTCATCTTTTCGTGGTCCTCCGATCCTCCTACTCCCATTCATCTTGCTATTGATTAACAATTTTTGCATTCTGTACTCTTCCATCCTTTCAACATGGTCCAACCATGACAGTCGCAATGACCTGATGATCATAACTATATTTTCTCTTCCAATATTTCATTTATTTCACAGTTCATTCTTCTCCATATTTTTCTTCTCCATATTTTTCTTTCTTTAACTGGACCAAAGATTTCCTCATTATTTTCCTTTCAAATCTCCAGTGTTTCATCATCTAGTTTGGATAGGACCCATGTCTCAGCTCCATATAAAACTACTGGTTTTATCAGTGTTTTATAAATTTTCACCTTAGTTTTTCTGCACAGAAGAGTTTATTTAAGGAGGGATAATTTTGCATAATATATTTTTAAGATTTTAGGAGGCATAATTTTCATGTATTTGGTCTTATCTTCATTTACATTGAGGCCCATTCTTTACCCAATGTCTTCAGTGATAGCAACCATTTTCTTAAGATCCTTCACACTTCTTGCTATCAGAGCTATATAATCAGCATACGTAAAACCTTGTTTGGATTTACAAACAATAGTTCCCCTTAATTTCAATTCTTTCATTGATTTGTGCTAAACCAAGGTTGGGGCACTTACTGTTCGTATTTTTTCATGTCGGCATCAAATACTCCACCTCCAAATCGAAATGACGTCGATATTTCGTTGAAAATATATCCGTAAATATTACCCAAAGGTGGGTTATTTACCTACGGTTTATATTTCTCTTACTCCTATGAGTAAGGAAGCTTAGATATTCACAGATTTTTTTCTATCAGTGTGGAAGACCATGAAGTCGAAAATCGCATCGATCCCAAATGTCGCAAATTTGGACAACAATATTCTTTAAATATCATTTATTTTATGGTTCTAATCATTACGGTAATTCGCAAAAGGTTCATAGGGATAGACGGCCCGCGTGAGTGATTATCTATGTGGTGTACCTACATATCCCTAAGATATTGTAATAGGTGGTTTTTTTATATATTGAAGGCTTTTTCTGTTCGTATTTTTTTCATGACGAGGAAGCAGAAACTCTCGACTCGAGTATGTGTGGAAAGCGATAATGACTCTTACCTTTTTCCATAATGGAACAATGGCATCCCGCTCACTATTGCTGACCACGTATTACGTGAATCTTTACGATTTTACTGGACTAACTGGCTTTCTCAGTGTTTAACTCGCTCAATGGAAACAAAAAACTTTATAATAATTGAGTAATAGCTGCAATGTTTGCTGATGCTAAAATTTGAGGGTAAGCTTGCAGATGCGATAATTTTATCTAAGCTAAATTATAATTAAAAATAGTCGACCATGATATAATCAGAAGCCCACAGTTCTTCTCTGTTAACTAGAAAGGATTTTACCTGTAATTTGCTGTGAGGCAACAATTCATATCGTTTTTGTTGCCCTATTTTTTCCTTGTCTCCTTGATCAAATTCAAATGTTACTTCTGGGTCTTTACATTTTGCTGAAGCCGCAAACTATTCTTTCAAATGTCGGTTAGTTATTAGTGTCAGGGTTCCGGAAAGTATGGATTCCGGAAATTCGTTTTCACTGTCGTCTATTTACAGGCTTATTTCATCTGCTATATGGCAATAGTCGTGAAACTATCAGAAGTGACGTGGACACGTCCTGAGGAAGATGATGCACTAACTTAATATGTGTGTGTGTGAATGTAACGGAGTGACTTTTTAATACCGATATAATAATATGGTAGGTTCAAAGCGTCGATCTATCGTATCTGTTATCCGCCCACAACTCTTACACCCAATCACGAAACGTAGCACAAAGGTCACATTATTTTTCATTACTAATGTTTTAGGTGCATAGCGAGTATTTTCTAAATAAAATAACATTGATAAGTGTCATTTTTCATTGGATTTCATTGGATCATGCCAAAATCAATCCTTTTTGAAAGAAGGTAGTGACAGACTTTTATCACAGATATGATCTGAGCAATTTAAGACTGACTGCAAAAAATGACGCTAGCTGAGGACTATTTATCATGGAAATCCACAGATCAGTGTGGAAGACCACGGTCTCGCAAAATAATTTTGCGTCCTTGCGAATGCAATTTTCGCCCTGTGCATAATCTTTAGAACAAGAAATACTTTGTTGAATCACTTAATTCTTAAGTAATGCTATTGTATTTTACGTATGGTAAAGGCATTTGAAACTAGATAATATATACTTCCATTTTAAATGAATGAATTATCGAATTTTGAATGTGCTTATCTTCACAGTTTTTTGCGTTAAAGCGAACGCTATAATATGAAAAGGATGAAATATTGACCAGGGGATGTAATTTATCAACATTTTTTTTCCCGAAACCACAGTGAATTAATTTCCAATATGGATTGATTAGTTCCTTTATTTGTATCATCTGCATTTCCAATTCGCTCTTGCTATTCCACACCCTTGGCATCGGGATCTCTTTTGACCCATCTATTGTGAAAAAACGTAACATCCCTCGCTCCGTATTTCAATTGTTTCCTCGCTCTTCCAAGAATGTACGATAAAATAACCCCCGCTTCCCATTTCCTGCCCTCCTTTCTTTCTCGGAGCGAAATTCTCAAAACCTCACCTTTTTATGACGGCCGTCTCTCTCCTTAGCCTTTTTTTTCATCGGATACAACCTATGTTCCCTTATTTTTTCCATCATTTTTTGTTTGCTTCCTTCACTTTGATTTCCCAAAAGGCTTCCGCAGTGTTGCGCTGCGCAGCCCCGAACACATGTGCACCGAAGTTTTTGGAGAAGGGGACACATGCGTACATGGCGACGAACGGGTACCCTCTGTGAGCGTGTGTGATGTTATGAGCCGGACAACCGATGACATAAGGCGTTAGAGAATGATGGCGTGCGCGTCGCAGCTCTCTCTTGTTTCCCTCATTTCTCTTCCGTGTTTAGTCTTTTTTTTCTCTCCCATCCCCCTTGGGCTTGACGAGACCTGTTTTATTCAGCCACTCTTGCCATTTTCCCTCAAGTTACTAAGTCCAACCCCAGTCGACAGCGGCGAGGCATTTTAGTCGCTGACGTGGCCAGATGTGTACTCTCTTTTTTTTCCCAACGTACCGGCGCCAGAAAGCGAGTGCACTCTCTGGTCCAGTTTGTCCCTCAACGGGAGCCAAACGCACCAACCGCAGGGCTGAAATTTTTACGGAATTGCTGATTTGGAATCCGGCCGCTCACCTTTCTGTTTGCTAATTTACCTCGCGGGACTTTGTTCTTCTGTTGTTCTACGAGCTGTGCCGGATAGACAGATGTCGCCAACTCTTACTGGACTCAAATACCAATGAGCTTGTTCTACATCACGTCTAGCGTACGTGAAAACAGCTCAGTCGTTCACAGTTATTTACCACTCTCGTCGTCGGCATGAAAATATAAGTGCCGTAATCAGACTGTTTGTGTCATACGAAACTTTGCAGAACTTGCTAAACATTGTGAATAAAGGTGTGACCTAGTAATCCCACATAAACTTTATTAACGTCTATTTATCAGGTCCTGATGATGACCTTGTAAGTCGAAACCTAGGTCTTAAATTTATATAATTTTATTTTATTTTTTAATTAATTTTAATTAAACTTTTTTAAATTTATTTAATTTAAAAATTTTTAAATTAATTTAATTAAAGTTAAATAAAAATAAAAAATAAAGTTGATGTGGAACTACTAAGTTACAGCTTTCATTTCACAACATAAGTGCCATTGACTAATCCTTACAATAACGTTCCTAAGCAATTCTACTAATTTCCAAATTCGTAGTAAAGAATTTTTTAGTAGCCGTTGTTTCGTGGTTCTATTTTTATTTCAACAAAAATATGCCACCAAGGGTTGGTTCGGTTGACCATAGGGCTAAATCGTGATTTGGAATCGCAATCACTACATGCTGAGGTGTCTTAATGAATCAAGTGCCTTCATAGAGAGTCGTTAGTATGCTAGAAGTGTTTGCACTCTTCAGTCTCAAATTTCTTTTCGAGTAGCATATTCACTAATCCTTAGCAATCGCAGTAATGGCCACATACTTTCCAAGAATGTCCGATAGCGATGGACTAATTTAAGGGCTGTATAAATTCGAAATTAGAAAATTCCTGCTTTTATTTTTAGGGTTTACTGATACAGATATGCATTTAAATGATTAGTTCAGAGCTTTATCCAGCAGTTAATACATTTTCTATAACGAAACTTCTTATTCGTAATAAATTCTCCCTTTGAAGAATTATCGACTCCTGGTATAAACGTAATTCAGTCGATACAGCTTATACTTCAATTATTATTACATAATTATACATTTTATCTCGGTATTTATAGTTTTAATTATTTATTATAACGTCATTTTACTAAATTATTGTTTATTTTAATAGCCAGTGAGGTAATGTTCATACTTCTTGAGTATTATAGTTGTTTATTGATTGAATGTAGCTTTATATAAAGATGAGCATTCAACATTGCCTAGGTAAAGAATTTGTACTCGTGTTCATTTAATATAATCCAAGGCTGTATGAAGGACGGAGAATTTCACTATTTCGGAGAAAATTACTTTTAGTGTTTATAAATCGGTGCATGTCTCATTCCCTGTACGATTATATATTTCTGATCTTCATTGTTAAGTTAGTACGTATTGCTGTGAATTACACGGAAATGCATGATTACGGATCTCAGTTGTTTTACATTGATTTTTATTTAGCTTTTTGACATTCACGTAATATGAATCCATAAACGGAAACTGCATGCATAGCCAATTCATGATTAATACTGGTTGTATGAAATAATAGTTAGAGCCATATCTGTGAAACGTGACTGTCATTTTTATTCTCTAGACGATTCTTATTCCCAGGGGACATTTTCTTTGAATTTGCCTGTCACGATACGGTCCATCATCGATCGCTTTTACTCGGAGCGCTCCGATCAATAAAGCATTTAGCATCGGAAGAGCGTCGATCGTCATCGGGAAAAAGTGCTCAAATCATGGGGAGAGGGGAAATGGAAAAAATATACTCGAACGAAAAAAAATAAAATTAATTTCCCGGTATATCTAATTCATTTTCGCCATCTATTAAGTTAATCCCAAGTGGTTTCCGTAACGATTATGGCCTCGTCTCGATTTGAGTGGGAGACAGTCCCGGCTTCCCTACTGTCCTTCCCCGCCCTCTCCCAATACCTTTTACATCCAATTCCATTTGGAATCTCCCGCTGCGACAATGAGTGACGAACATAAAGCCGTCTCGGGCAAGGAATTCCATTTGGTTGATTTGCTTTTTGATTGCGATGGCATTTTGGAGTGGTGGGTATGTGGTGTGCGGGAGTTGAAAGTGGAAGGCGGGGAGGAGGAGGGAGGATGGGGGGGGAAAGTGGGGGCTCGGGGCCTTATCGGCGTCGGAGCTGTTTGTGGAGAGCTCAGGCGTGGGTCGTTAAGTTCGTGAGGTGATGGGGAGCAACCTTTGGCTGCCGCGAAAAAAATAAATAAAATTGAAAACATTTTCTCTGCTGCCCGTCAAGCCCTCGCTGTAATGAATGACGATTGATATTACGCATCCCCACGACGCAAAGCGAGTTGGTTCACTGACCCTCAACACGCTAGCGAGCAAACGGCTGCGTAAGCCGCTCTCAAATCCCGAAAGCCTCGGATCATCCCTGGAATCCGGCTTCGATTGATCATTTTGCCTCGCCTTTGTATTCGCACTTGTTTCTTGTAATCCCTCGATTCGTCCTTGGCTTAATTCATCGCCTCATTTCTTTTTCGATCGTTCCAGGGATTGTAATTCATTAGCACTTGGTGTCCGTCACTCATTAGTGGGGAGGAAGTGCGGAATCTCCTGAGCTAAGATAGCGTTCACGATGAAAAGGTGACCACTGTGATAAAAATGTGTTGGACTAAAAGTGAGGGAACAACGTGAAAATATTCAAGCGCATTTTATGGGTCGGAAACATAGGTAATCAGAATAGATTAGTCGATTTTGAAAACTCTTGTTGGAGGCAGATGCTGAAAATCAAATGGATGGATGAATAAGAAATGAAGAAGACAAAACCATATGGAACACAGTGGAACAGCTTTCGGGCGTGGAGCTGCGTTTCTCCGCGTGATATTTATGGTTAAAAACTGTTTCTCCAGCCATACTGCTGGCGTTTTCAGGTTGGAAATCCTGACGAGGAAATTATACCTTCTTTTGAAAATCACCACTGAAGTCGAAGAAAGTGGATCGTATACTTCGACGGACGAGTTTTGCATTGCGTAGAGAACGTATTCAAGACAAGAGGTGGGTTCTAGATCGCAACGCTAGAAGATTGAAGGACATCCACCTACACCTTTCAGCCATACTGTCACCACTCGACTGGGAGTTTGTTGATCGTGCAACATATTCTTTGGGAGAATCAATTCAAAAACGGGACGCGGAAAGGTTAGAAAAGAAGTTCGGAAATAGAGCAACCACCGAGATATGGCCCACTACAATTGATCATCACCGTACGGTAATTAACTTGACCGATGAGAGGATTGATGAAGACGCACTTTCCGTTCTTTCCAAGGGCCTTAACTTTGCACCCGCACCTCGATATATCCCATTTAATGAAATAATTGGAGGAATAGAGGAAGTGGAAAACTACCCAACGATGAAGCTGAGGAGGTAAGAAGTGAAATCTCTCTCGTCCTTAAAAAAGCTGTTCCACCAAAAGCCAACATTTCGAAGAAAGAAAGAATGGCCTTGCAATCTTTAAGAAGAAATAATTCCGTAATTGTTCTGCTTGTTTTGCCTGTCTGCTACTGTTCTTATGAAAAAGGCTGATTACCTTCACAAGATTCTGGAGTTACTAATGGACAAAGCTTATAGAAAAATACCCCGAGACCCAACGGAAACCATCTCCAGGAGGACCGTAAAGATAATTAACGAAATGAATCTTCCACAAGAGACAGTTAAGAATCTATTTTTTCATGCACCATTGCCTCATAGGATATATGGGTTGCCTAAGACACAAGAAAGGTACACCACTCAGGCTGATTATCAGTGCAATTAACTCTCCCACGTATAATTTAGCAAAATACCTAACGGGTATTATAACGCTATTCCTAGGACTAAGTGAACACCATGTGAAGAACTCGCTAGAATTTGTAAAAACCCTAAAAGATATTCGTTTGGACATGAATGACATAATGGTGAGTCTTGATGTGGTGTCCCTCTTCACTCGTGTACCTCTTTCTGACACCTTAAGACTATTGGAGAGAAATTTCGACGCCAAACCAGTCAAGCTCTTCCATCATGTACTGACCTCTTCGTACTTTTCTTTCAAGGGGATTTACTATTAGCAGGTTGATGGTGTCACTATGGGATCACCCCTTTCACCAGCGATAGCTAACTTTTATACGGAAGACTTTAAGGAAAAAGCCCTCAATTCAGCTCCCCTACGTCCAAAGTGCTTTTTCAGATATTTAGATGACTCCTCCTTAGTCTGGCCACATGGTACGGTTGCATTAGAAGATTTTATAAATCACATGAACAACCAACACCCGAACATCAAAGTTACCATGGAGAAAGAAGAAAATGGTCAACTTCCGTTCCTCGACATCTTAATCCGCAGGAAAGAAGATGGGAGCTTAGGCCACAGCGTTTACCGGAAGCCTACCCATACTTACCTTTACCTCAACGGACGGAGCCACCATCATCCATCACAAAAATGCGCAGTTTTATCTACGCTTATACATAGAGCCAAAACAATATCTGATAAAGAAAGCATTTCAGCTGAATTGCAGCACCTAGAAAGGACATTTCTGCAGAATGGCTATGGGAGACAACAGATTTTTAAAGCCTTAAGAAGATTCGGTGAAACCCAGGAGAGTGGCGCAGGAGAGCTACCTAAAAACCCTGTGGCCCAAGCTTTGATCCCTTATGTTTCCACTATATCGGGAAAGATTCACCGCATTCTGCTTCGTTTTAACATTAAAACGATCCATTCGCCACCATCAAAATCAAGGGACCTGTTGGTTAAGGCAAAAGATCCCACCGAATTGAAGACACCAGGGGTATACCAGATTCCGTGTGAATGTGGCGAAATATATGTAGGGGAGACTGGTCGAACAATTGAAACCAGGCTTGAAGGACATCGTAGGCACTTTAGATTGGCGCAACCAGAGAATTCGGCAGTGGCGGAACACAGCATCAACGAAGACCATGCCATTAAATGGACCGATGCAGAAATCCTTTGCCGCGCACACCGTTACTGGGACCGCATTATCAAAGAGACCATCGAGATACGATTGCATCCGCATAAATTTAATAGAGACACCGGATTCCAACTGAGTAATACCTGGTGGCCAGTGATCAAATGAATTAAAAAGATGAAAAAATGATTCAACGGCCAGCGGAACACGTCAGCCAATCATAGGGATCGCAACCTTCATTGTTGGGCCATCAACAGCCAGTTTAAAATAGTGTTATAGCGGTCACGGCGGAAATAACACGTGCCTTGAAAATGGAAAGCAAGTCGTTTTCCGAAACGTCGGCGGATTTTGAAAACATTACCCGGTACGAAGCCCGAGAAAGATATTTAAATGTAATTCATTCTTTCCCAAGATGCTGATATTATAACGTATTATTCGAATATGATCTCCACTATGACTAATCAAGGTACCCTAAGGTGGATGTAGAGTTTAGCGAAAAACTGCTTTAGTAGTCGAGGGTATGCTTGAGGTATTAAAGGTGTGGGGGTGGACATAAATTATCGGTCAGATATTATAATGTGCTGAAAAGAGGGCAATTAAAACAGCTCTTGGAAATTCCGGGAAGCTTCATTGACATGTATGATCTAATCAAGAGTAAGTGTCGTAAGTTAGTAAAAAAACAGTCGGAAGGAGAAATGTAATGCTGATTAGGACTTTGAAACGCATAATGACGGGAAATAGTATATGAAAGGGTCAGGCTTCTCGGATGTTAACAAGACCGAAGGAAATAAACTGATCCAGAAAAAGAGGTTGCGTGTTAGAGTATTAAGAAATACATGGTTGGTTCCCATGCAGCATTGGTGTTGGAATATAATTGAGGAGACAGTTAATGAAATATCTGAGAAAATGTCGTTCTATATTTTAAGTGCTTTCCTTATGCATTCAACCGTGCAATTCTATCGTAAAAGATGGGGCTCCATAGGTAGAATTATTATTTGGCCAAATAGGGTAAATGTTAAAATGCAATTTTTTTGTTATTTTAATTTCAATTCTGAATTTTATTGACAACACAGGAGGGGCTGATAAAGGCACGTATAAATATTGAGTCAAATTTTTGTCTTTCGAGAATTACTGAGCGATATCATAAAATCATAGCATTGTGCCATTAATATTAGTATGCATATGTACCTCATATAACTAAAAAATGCTTAGTGATGAGAATGAAATTATAATTTTGCTTCTATCATGCATAGAGAAAATTCTAGATCAACCTTTCTTACCATGTCGCTGGTGCTATTTGTAAAGCATATACTACTCACTTGCGCACGCTGCACGCAGGGCTTATATGTGCCGCAGGATATCCACAGCATCGGAGGAAGTGACCTAGTGCCCCCGGCTGGTGATGCTGAGCTCGGAACCTCGTGTCTTTGACGTTAACTCTAAAGATGAGGTGACGGATCTCGAATGTGTCAATGATAATATCCTACCTTGTGTTGACTGAAGCACAGCGGTTTGGATTAGTGATGATAAACCAGATTGTGGATAGGAAAATGTAATATTCGTTAAGTATAGTAATTTTATTATTGGTTCATGATAATCTTATGAAAAGAAAGATGATTTAAATACCTCAGTTATTTATAAAACGAAAAAATATTATATTAATATGTACTTATGCTCGGTAGCAGCTAATTTATAAATATAATCTATTTAGAATAATATTTTCCCACGTTATCGGTAACTTTTAAGTCATTTGGATGCTTATCTCGTAATCGCAAGATACATTTTTCTCACAATCATTAACTTTTTTATACTTCAACATTCCCGGATTATTTTCGGCGCTCGATATTGCAATAAGGTAATTGCACTAGGTTATAAAACCATAAAAATAACATTTAAGTTAAATTCTTCAGATATTTATTTAAGTGTTCAAGGATGTTTTTGTTTTTGAGTTTTTCTTAAAATAAATCCTTTTTCGCATTTTAGTTACCAGTTTCTAAATATTCAAGCTATAAACAAAACAATGTGGTCGATCTGAAAATAATTATGCTAATTTGACATTCATTTACTTATACTTGTATGAATAATGATTTTTGCTCCTAAAAATACATCTCCATTTCACACATTTCCTGTCGCGCAAGCGAGCCAGGTTTTTATAGATTGGTTGGTATTTTATGTAGGTCTCCATAGTTGGTTCATGTCCTAGTTTTCTGATCGTTCGTTTTGTCACTTCTTCTGTCCTTGCGAAAGTAATTAGATGAATAGTTTCTTTGCTTTTCTGCGAAGGAAATATGCATCAGTAAACAGGTTTTTTCCCGCCTGTGCTCGTAGAAAAAAACACTTCAGAGACTTTTATAACTTTGGGTGCTGGAGACTAAGCCTATATATACCATTTGCAAAGGGTGCCGTCCAATTACTGTGCTTGGTGAAGTGCTCTCTCTATGGAATCAAATATATTCAGAAAAATTAAATTGATTTCTGGTGAATTTTACAATTGGCAGCTGCGAATTCACCAGACATTTCTGAATTTGAGCAAATGCCACTCTATAATTTTAGTACTTTTATTATGCATTCAACCGTGCACCTCTAACATAAAAGATGGGGCTCTATAGGTAGAAGCAATATATTATTTGACCTGATTGTGTAAATTTTAAAATGCATATTTAGTTTGTTTAAATTTAAGATATGAATTCTGTTGGCAACTCAGATATGGTACGAAAATATTACGTACATTATAGTATCTCTTCATAATTGAACCCTGAATGAGAAAATCTTTCTAATGCAGTAATTTAGCCACTAAGTTAATCATCATTTGTCGTTAATTCCTATGATTGGTTCGCTGCAGCCCTCCTTCCTTTGCAATCTAATACAAGTTCGCTTACTTCCTGGTAGCTTTCTTCTTTATTAGGCCTATGTATTTATCTCTTGGTCTTCTTCTCGGTAATTTTCCCGTTATTAACCATCAATTACGGTCTCCACCAACACACTGTGCCTCAGGGTGTTCCCAACCCACCTGGTCCTTTTCCTTATCTTGTCCCTTATGGTCCTTTCCTCTTCCTCTCTTTCGTACGAGGTGTGTTAAAAAAGTAAGGTGACTTTTAAAATTTCGCGGGCAACATACATTTTATTTTCGATTTTTTTGTTTTTTTTTGTGTTGGTATACATGTCCCAAATATTTGTTTACAGTTTCAACATTATAACATATTTAGTTTGTTATTGACAGATACAAATGTTAGACGTGTTTTGGTGTGCTCGGCGATTTTCTGCTATTAAACAAATGGATCAAAGAATTTGCATAAAATTTTGTGTAAAAAAATGGAATTAAGTGCTCCAAAACACTTAAAATGTTGACAGTGGCATACGGTGAGTCTGCTCTGAGTAAAAAAATGTTTATAGGTGGTACAAGCTCTTCCAAGATGCCCGAGAAGATGCCAATGACGAACCTCGCTCTGGACGCCCCAGCACGTCAACAACAGATGAAAACGTTGAAGCAGTGAAGAGTATTGTTTTGAAAAATCGTCGAATCACTATTAGAGAAGTTGCTGAGGATGTTGGCATATCGGTTGGCTCGTGCCAGGCATCTTTTTCGGATGTTTTGGTCATGAGACGTGTGTCAGCGAAGTTCGTTCCGAAACTGCTCAAGTTTGACCAGAAGAACCGTCGCATGAGCATCGCTCAGGAGCTGTTGAATGACGTCAATGATGATCCTGATTTGCTCAAAAGGATCATAACTGGTGACAAATCATGGGTATATGGTTATGACGTCGAAACCAATCGTCCCAATGGAAGTACCCAGGAGAACCAAGATCGAAGACAGCACGCCAAGTTCGATCAAATGCCAAGGTTTTGCTCACTGTTTTCTTCAATTACCGTGGCGTATTGCATCAGGAGTTCTTACCACAAGGTTGTACGGTCAATAAGGAGTATTACCTTGAAGATATGCGCCGTTTGCGAGAATCAATACGAAAAAAACGTCCGGCATTGTGGAAAAACAATTCATGGCTTTTGCATCACGATAATGCACCTGCTCACTCATCGTTGCTTTTGAGATCCATCCAATTGATCTCCCGCATCCTCCTTCAACACCAGGTTTTGAAAGCCTCTAGTATGCTCTAGTCTGCTATTCCAATGAGCCATGCCTACAATCCTTGAAGTGCCACACGCCGGACGCGAATGTTTCCAAATACTGTTTCTTCGTTTGTAGTCCTTTTGTATGAACTTTTTTTCTCCAATATTTTGCCACACACGCTTTGTTACCATGGACTCTCTTCTCTTGATGCTCATTGTACTTCTTCCGTCCCATGTGTTGGTACTTCCGAGATATGTGAAGAAATACACTTGCTCTAATTTCTCTCTTCTCAGAGTGATTTCTACATTCTGCTTCTCTCTTCCACATTCTAGGATTTTGGCCTTCATTTTATTTATTTTCATATTTTTTCCATTAATAGCTTTGGGTTTTGTGACTTTAGAAGAATATTGTCATTTCCTACTGTTACTGCGATATCTTCTGCTTAGCGGAGCTTGTTTATTTCTTCTCCGTTCATGTTATTTCTCTTCTGTCCGATTTCTTGTGTTTCTCTTATTGCCTCCTCTAAGTGTATGTAGAAAAGTGCTGGTGTGAGATCGCATCCTTGTATAAATCCTTTGTTAATTTTAGCTTATATATATCTCCTGTCTCTGATTCGCATTGTAAATACTTGCTTCTTGTATAGTCGGTTGATAATTCTTCTAAGTTGAGTTTTTCCTGCAGTCCAAATGTTTTGCTTTACTCAGCATTTTTGAAGGCTTTCTCCAGCTCCACGCGCGTCACCTCAAGGACTTTTTCACATATATTGTTTTCCCTACCTATACTCTCAGGCAGACTGTAGGTAGTTCGTCCGTTCTCTCTAATTCTAAATTTGTTTCTCGAGGGCTTATCATAAATTTTCCTATACATCCTTCGGATAGTTATTCGTGTAAGTAGTTGTGGCTGAAAATCTTTTCTGGCGTTTATGTCAAATAATGAATGAAGCTAAATCTCACTTTTAGTGTAGAAGTAAAATATACCTTTTCAGCTTCACGGAGTGTGTCGATTCCACTACTTTCATGCTCGGCCTTCTCTACAGTAAATTCAATAACCTAAGTATAATGTGCCGTAAATTTTTAAAGTATTTCGGGTGTTCTATAAATACACAATATCAGTTCATCTTGTATGACTGAATTATGTACAGCTGTGTCTGAAGAGTAAATGATAAAAAAATTGATATTTCGCTAATTTGATGGGTGAGGAAAGAGTAAACGATAGATATTTACGTTTAAGTTAATTTGCATCTTGGTGATGTCAAGTCTGAGTTAGTGAGAATTTTTTTGGTTACTGGCTATGAAAATATGTGGTATGTTTTGTTGAGAAGAAGCATGCAAGTTGGAATATATATTTAAGTGATCCTATTGTGATGGCGGTCTTAATGTAATACTGTCACCTAAAATAATCTCGGTTAAATTGTAATTACTCGTAATTGTAGCATAGAACTATTTAATTTTAAAACACATTATCATAAAAACTGCTGTTGTATGGGTATCCATTTAGTTCACTCAATTTAAATGAAGGTCACATTTGTTCAAATTGTCGTTCTAAATCCTACAATTATATTTTGAAATCAAGATTTCTGTTAGGCTCTCATTGGATATTTTTATAATATCTCCCGCATGTCTCTGTGCTTCCAGATATTATACTAAAGATTATACTTGAATTGGAACTAGATAAATCGTAGAATGAAAAATTCTCATAACGTATGTTGTTATCAACTGCCCATTTTTGTAAGTTACAACCCGTTTCCTGTATCATCATTGGTTATCTTTTGCGCATAATTTGTCTTTTGTGATGCAGATAATCAGTTTTAATTTTGCGTCACCATTCCCTTCTTATCATGCTCAATTAGGCCCAAAGTTTCCAGGATATAATTTTATGAGTATGGATTGAAATGATGGAAGGTATTGAGTCCTTTTCGGACACAAAATTGTTAGACGGACGATGCTGAATGTGAAAGTGATATAATGACAGAGTAGAATTGCGTTGAGGCATGAGGTATAGAATAGTAGAAGAGAGTTGTTTAGAGGGAATTCGAGGCAAATTAATTAAGAAATAATGCTTAGTTTGATTCAGGGGATGGCGTCGTTCATGGTGTACATTACATACGTCCTTTTTATCATAGTATAACTGCATATTCGCATCACTGCCGTATTACTCAGATGTGTACTTTATGTCCATGATTCCATGAGTTTGCTGATATGTAGGGAGGGAAAACTAGGAAATGTTAAATTCCGTTAGGTAGGAGAATGTAAATATTAGTTGTGGAATCCGATGAAGAGGGTATGCCAAAGAAACGGAATGCTGAGGGAGGATGTACTGGGCAGGAATATTGTTTCAGAGTAAAGGGATTTTCGACGAACTTATGAAGGGCTGAAAGGAATACGTAGAATAAACTTAATAGTGGACATTTGTTAATACGCGGAGATGACAGATTGAAATGGCCTCAAATTCAGTGTTTAATATAGACACTCGAAATGGCTCCAAGGTTTGAAGTAAGTAACAAAATAACAAGAGATGGTTATGATGGCAAATAAAGAGAAAACGACGTCTTCAAAGGTTTTTAGGTGCTATCCCTACCTCTCAGAATGTTGTGTAATTCTTTCCTTTCTGTATAAAGACAAAATAATATTTTTAATTCTATCCTAATATAGGCGAAATTTTTGTTAGCAAATTTCTCCATGATTGTTTGTCTATTCCCCGAAAAACCTACTGGAAACATTTTCAAGTTCCATTCAGAGTTCTGAGTGAAGACCTAACCTTTATGTAAAATACAGACGTGCGAGGTTTCAAATGCGTAATTTCCGCTTTGGTCTCTGAGCCTCGACTACGCGATTAAGGAAACAGTTGAATAATGTAGCCTACAGTTTCGGCGAGAGCGCGTGGCCAGGGCCGGCAGGAGCCGAAAAAAATCGCGAACGGCCACCTGGAATTCAATTTTTAAGCCGTGGACCGTCCACTTGGCACGATCCAAAAATCTAGCGGAAAATAATCTTCTCTGGAGAAAGAATAATATAGGTGGAGAGAGAGAATTCCAAATTTCACGTCATTCAGCGAAGTGGGAATGCATTTGTGGCAGCGAAAAAAACTTTATTTTTTTTGTGGAGGACCGGGACGCTTCGTTGGTGTTGGGAGGCGGGAGGGATCGAGAGGTTTGACGAATGCATTTCCTGCTATAGTTCAGTAAAAAGGACGTCGCATGAATTTTGGATGTGAGAGGACGACGGTGTGGGAATTCTGGGAAGGTGGTGGTGCCGGGAGATTAAGGTGGATAGGTGTGGGAGGGAAGAGATCTGGGACGATGGGCGACCCCGGTAAGTGTGGGTGGGCGGGTGATGTGAGATATGGGTCACGTGGGACTGTAGTATCTGAGGGGTTTACAAGCGGTGGGCTTTTCGTAAATGGGATGGAGAGGATTGTGTGTGCGTGTATCCTTTAGGGGTGTTTGAGGTCGGGGCGTGCTTGTGTCTTGGACTCAGGAAAGCGGAGGGAGTACCAAGGGGACTTTATTCTCCTAAGGGAGCATCGAAGCAAGGGGTGGCATGTTATGTGTGGGGAAATTGAAGGATGGCCCCTTCCTCAACTGCCTAACTGGCTGCGAGTCCCACAGGGTCTGGGCGGTGTGGAAGGCTTTCTATTTCCGGGGGCCAGGTTTGAATGCCGTCGGTGGCGAGAAATGTTTTCTTTGGGATCCCGATCGCTACTTCTACTTCTATATAATACCCTGCGAGCCGCCGCATGGGCGTGTGGCAGGGGGTGTTAGGTCACTAGCCCTGTGAAGATTTAAGTTTTTGGGAGATGAAATGGTGACATGTATTATAGGAGTGTATTTAGTGGAGCTCAATTTTTATTGTGGTCGCTTATTTTTCGCGGAAAGAACGAGTTTTTTGTACCTATCTGCTCGGCAATGTATCTCTCTTATTTTATCGCATCTGTCAAACCTAAAAATGTACTGAGTGGTCATGATATTATTCTCTGTCTCTCTGAAAAACATTAGATCTGAAATTTTCAAGCAACCGTAAGCCTAGCGTGTAGCCTCCGAGTCTCTAGGAGCTCCCACCTTTAAAAGTTGTGAGACACTATATGTACGCTCGTAGTAGTTTTTAACGAAGCACGGTGCTTTCCTTTATATTTTATTATTTTTTTTGGTTAAATCTATATGACCAGGGTCCCAAATGCTTGCGGCGTATTTGAGGTGTGTCCTAACCAGATTGAAGTAACATCTCTCTTTGACTTTGTCATCCGAGGACCTTCCTATTAAACGTTTAACAAAACCCAGTTTCCATAATACTGTGCCACATATGTTTTGTATGTGTAATCCCCACGATGTATCAGAAGTTAAGGTAATTCCAAGATATTTGACTATATCTGAAGATTTTGTTTACTCTACCCACAGTATAGGTATGGCATTTTTGTGATGACTTTCACAGGAAGTGAACTGTGGTGCATTTATTAATATTTTGTTCTAAACCCCACTCCTGTCACCACGAATGAACGCTGTTAAGGTCAGATGACAGAACTTCGATGTCCGCGTCTTCACTTATTTCATGGTAGATAACTGTATCATCTGCAAATTATCTTAATTTACTGCAAACTCTAAAACTTAGGTCATTAATGTAAATAATGAATAAAAGAAGGCTAATCATGCTTCCTTGAGGAACACTGGACGTGACTTCGGCCATATCAGAGCTAAAACCATCAATAACTACTTTTTGTTTTCGATCACTGAGAAAGTCACTTATCCAATTCACTATTTTTCTATTAACTCCGCCTGATTGCAATTTATATATGAGTTTTTCGTGAGGAACCTTGTCGAATGCCTTCTTGAAATCAAATAATATCGCGTCGACTTGCTTAATAGATTAAACTGATTTTAGCATATCATGAAGGAAGAGCATAAGCTGTGTTTCGCAGGACCTGCCCTTACGGAAGCCGTACTGACTGCTATGTAAGAAATTAAAGCTTGGCTGTCGTGTAGAAAGGACTTCGTAGGATGAGACGTTACTCTGTTACCTCTTAGACACAATACGTTATACGTTGGATTAAAAGCACGCCGGTTTTCCCTCCACCATTCCTCAATTTCGCTAATAATCCTACTAATTGCACTAGTATCAACCATTTTCGGTTATACTGCTGCGTAATGAACTTTAACGGCTCAACGTTTCGTTCCTCCTGCTGGGGACGTCGTCAGGAGACTGAAGAAGATGTATGCATTTCATCTGGTCGGACCGTTGGAAAACCGACCATTGTTGTCACGGATTTAAAAAAAAATAAATAAATACCCAATATTTAAAAAATTCAAATATAAAACCAGAAAATCTAAAAACATCTAATCGCTACGAAAATCTAAAACCAAAAACCCCAATAATTTTACCATCACCGTCTTATGCTGGCAGTATCAATGCTGCAAATGATCTCGGCTGACGGTTCTTCTAAATTCTTCCACTCTTGTCTCATCGGTGCAGCCTGGAGAGGAAAAAATACGAAACTTATTACATTGATGCGGAAACATTTTTATCCTAATCGGTTCGATACAAAGTACCGTTATCATTGAAAGTTGTATGAAATATAAAGCTTTTGTAAACTTTTATGACAGTCAGTCAGGACAGTCGGCTCCTTATACATGTATTATGATTTGTATTGGTTGAACATCTAAGTGTCAAACACTGTAAGAGCTATCGGTGGACTCCAATCGGTGAAAATATTCAAACGTAGCTGGTGAAGTAGGTTGAAATTGCCACAAGAAAAATTCGGCCTGAACCGGGAATGGAACCACAGTCCTTTGGTTAACCGGACTAATGCGCAGGCCACTTCTCAATCCAGTATTAGTAAAGTATTTATACAGGATTCCTAATTCACGTAAATTAGGAAGTCTGAATATCGTAATGGTCTGCGCTTCATCCCTTGGTGTACATGAACATGTGCGAGTGATTGTTAGTATTAATTTATATATGCAATTATTGGAAAACTGACAATGTTTTCGTTTCTCGGGTTCTCATCTACGTAGTTCCATTGATTCCACGTAGTTCCATTTTCGTATACCACACTTTCGGTGGCATTACTTTCACCCCCTCATTTCTGAAGAAAAAGTCTGCTGAAATTCCACCGAAACAGTGGGCCTCGAAAATGGAAATACGCTGAAGACTTATTGAAAAACCACTACTGCCATCTCAACAGCGTCTCCGATGCCTTCGCAAGCATACTGTAAAAAGAAATAAAAAATGTAATATAACCGGAAATAAATAGGGATCATCCAATGTGCGGTCTTATGTCTTATTATGGCCAAGCCATTCAGACTTGTGTGTTAAGTGATCGTATCTTTATTTTGCCATCACTGCCTCGATAAATCACAAGTGTCGACATTCGATGTTTTAAATAGTGACGGTGCTGTACTCTTCCAGTTTGGCTCCTTTTCAGAGGAAAGGGAGCAAGAAGTGGTTAGAATGGGGGCAGGGAGATCCATGTCTCGCTCGCCACATACCTATCCTTTTTGTTATCCAGATGTTAGCAATCTTCGCAGTCATATCAGAATTGCTAGAAGAACTCTAGGGTGTTCAATAACCGAAGCGAAAATTAAGGAAAATTGAAAGAAAAAATTGGTGTACGATAGAGTTTCTTCTCAAGCGCGGTGTCATTAGGAATAATGAGTATTACGAGATATGCTTTGATGCTGTAGAGATACAAAGTCCCCGGTATGCGTTGTTTCAACTTACGTCCGATTCGATGTTACGTCCGTGCTGACAAGGGTCGTCGGAAAATTTTTCCCTGTTTAAAGCCAATCAAATAGACCGTATGTGCATATGCTTGCAATTTTGATAACTGAGACATAATCATCCTATCTGAAAAAGCATTTTTTTCTGGGATAAAGGCAAGAAACGAATTTTGAAATGAACGCCTTGATTTATCGCGGAATTAAATTGGTCACGAATATCTGAATCCGTTTTAAGTTCTTTCGACGTACGTCGCTCTTCTTCAACACGCATCTCCGACGTAAATGGAGAAATTACAATATGTAATATGAGGATGAAGCTAGGTGTTCCCAGAAAAACTTATTTTAAATGAATAAGAACTTAAATTGAATTTGAAAATACCGTAATTTCACGGAAATATTCTTCTGAGCTTCAATTAATGCTGTAATGCGAATCCGACTGAGACAGATTTCTGAAATTTTCAACTGTTTCCGTCACGTGTCGTATCATTTTGAAGCACATTATGTGACGAAAAGTCGATTAACTGAAGGTTTGAGTTATTTGGCGCATAGATATGTGGTAAAATGATTAAATATATGAGGATAGAACTGGCGATAAACCCTGAGGTTCCAACCATCACATGATGAGAAATGAATTCACTGAGTGAAACCCAGGGGAAACAATTGTTTAAAGAAAAAATCAAAGGCGAGGAATTAAGTGATGGTTATATGAAGGCCATTTAAAAGGGCGGAAATCAAAGAATGCATAAGGGAGGAAAGAACTCGTTGGACATGTTTTTGGTGGTAATGGGAGATGAAATTTAAATAGCAGTATGGACAAGTAGGTTGAGGAAGACAAGACACTGAGAGTATAAATGGCCTATTACCTCATCCTTATACAAAAAAATCCCGATTGGGCATCATTTTCTTGTGAGTCAGGTGTTACTGTGTTGTTTTCATTAATGTGTCATCCATTTTAGGAATGGCGGTGGCCAGAGACGTTAACTATCATACTGTAATTTGTGTTGTGTTGCACTAAAATATAGTTAACTGTAATACGAATTCCGTGCATCAAATAGCGCTGAGGGAGAGATTTACTTGGGAAAAACCTCCCCTTCATGCGCCAAATTGTTTCTTAGTGAAATAACAACCTTGGTGGCAAATATCAACTGCTCTCCAAAATGAGTGATTATGAGATACTCTACATCCACATACTACCCTTTGAGCCGCCCCATGGGCGGGTACCAGAGGGTGTTAGGACACCAGCCATGTAAAGGTGTAAGGGATAAGGTTTTGGAAGGTGAAATGGTGACGTATGATGGGAGTGTATTTAGTGGAGATCAGTTTTTATAGTGGTAGCTTATTGTGCACGGAAAGAACGAGTTTTTGTACTTATCTGTTAGGCAGTGTATCTCTCTTATTTTATCGCTTCTGTCAGATCCAGAGATGCAGTGAGGAGTCATGAAAACATTCTCTGTGTCGCTCTGAATCACACTATATCTAATTTTCACAAGCAACCTAAGCCTAGCGTGTAGCCTCTGAATCTCAAGGGGCTCCCTTATTAATCCCTCTAAAAGTTGTGAATCACTGTATTATTGCTATGTAGTAAATATTTGAATTGAGAATATTTTCCCACCATTGGCCTGACGTACCATAAAACGCTCAAGAAATAGTGAAAAAAGAAAAACGCTGATTGTTTTGGTGTGATTTAAAAATTTACATTTGGGGAACTGACATGACGTCTCCGAGGTACTTACACTTACATACACGTGCCCAACAATTGGTAAAAAAATGTCAGTATTGAGTATATCATGACAAACTAAGAAATAACCATTATGATGAAAGTAGACGATTCAGAAATGTCACTCTTTAGGTTGTGTTTCTCTACATATTAAATTCCCAGTATATACTTGAAGGAGCCACGTTACGAAGGGTAAAAGGAGTGTATTTAGTATAGCTCATTTTTTATTTTTTCAGAGAGAGAAGGAACTCGTTCTTTCCGTGCACTATAAGCGTCCACTATAAAAAATTAAATGCTATGAAATTTTCTGATTGAGAATTTTCAAACATAACGGATCAAATTTGATGAAATTGCCATGAGAATAATTTGGCCTGGATCGAGAATCGAACCACGAACCGTTGGTTCGCTGGACAAATGCACAGACCTTTATGCTATCCAGGTTTTCTAATTCTCACGGAAACTTTGGTGGATACAATGGAACTAGATCTGGAACTTCTGATTGAGGTTAGACTATTCGGTTCTCTTCTTTAGTTACTAAAGAAGCACACGTCTGAATAGTCATACGCTATTTGGATAGGGGAATCTTACAAAATATTTCATTTTACAAATTATTTTTATCAAAAATTTCAAGTTTTTGGTGAATTTTACGAAGTAATATCAATTTTCCCATATTCCCTAGTAGGTGTATGCTTGGCGCGCGCCGCAGCACTTGGTGAAAGCTAGTCCTTCTCCCGCCTATAACTTCAGCTCGCCAACCAATGTATTGAGGTGTCCCGTGGTATGATATTATTTTGTCCAGCCGTGACTGCAGAGAAATGACACGCTCCCTTGATTAAGGCTTGCGTGCAGGGACGCGTGCGTTTCAGGAGCGGGGAATGGGAATGCATCTCGCGAGATGAGATGGTAATTTTATGCATGATCTCACACAGTGTGCCCGATGAAGTGGATATTTCGCGGCTCCATCGTTATGCGCTTGGAGTTTCTACCAGGGTTTTCCATTAGCGGAACACTTCGCCGGCGTCGTCCCCGCGATCTGCGGACTGCGTAACGAAAAAAAAATCGAAAGGTATAGATTATGTGGCGTATGATGCCCATTCGGAGAATTTGCTCCGACGTCAGAGTCATAGTTCGAATGTAAATGCAGTTGGTTTTCCGAAAGATTGTCCGTAAAAATGTCCGGCAATGTTTATTTGAGGGAAGAGTAAGTGATAGAACGTTTTCCCGCTTGATTACTGTTTACAGATGAGGAATGAATTAGAAGAGAAAATAGAAAGACCTCACGTGGGCTTTTTGAAACTCCTTTTCCCTCGAGCTCTCCGCCGCTGTTCCTTGGTTCTCTTCGTGAGTTTCATATTTTTCTTCAATAACACTAATTTCCATTACTCGTTCCAAAACTAGTTTTGATGCTGTTATCTGTCCTTGCATTATTGATTTTAACGGTAATGTTTTGTATTGTCAGGTGGGAAAACATAGTTACGTTTTGTGTAAAACTTATTTTTTAGTCAACTTCATTTTTTGCTTAAACTTTATTTTTCCTTTATGTATATCATTTAACTTCAGAGTACAAAATTTTAAGTAACTGATGTCACCCTTTGTATTAAATGTTTGGGTTTGAGCCTTGCACCTTAAGGCTCAGAGGAAAGTGGGATGTTTTATAATGAATGTGAGTAGTGCAATTTTCCACTTATACAAATTTTATTCGACCTAGGTTTCAATAAACTACATCAGTATTAGGCACAAATCCTTCAAATCCTTCCTAACTAACCAGGTCTGCAAATTAGTCTCATCTATCCTGTTAACTTATCTCCCGTCCACTTTCTTATGTTCTTCTGTATCTATTCTATTTTCTGCTATTATGTATGTTATTAATTCATATTTTGTTAATGCTTATAATTTATGTTTGTTAGTCATCCTATGTTAAAAGCCTTTGTGCCGTTTTTGGGACTTTTTCAAATAAATAAATGACGAAACAAAGTTCTCGTTATTTGTGCCTTTTAATCTTGTTTTGTTATTTTTGCATGGTTATGATGTACTGAATCGAAATCTAGGTCGAATAAAATGTATCTAAGTGGAAAATGTCCTTACTCTCATTCATTATGATGAATTCTTACCACCACGTCAAGCACGATTCTTCTCTTCTTGTAGGATGCTTTAGTTTATTTTTTCTATTGTTAATTATTTAAGTTTTCAACTCTGTTGAAAGTTCTTTATGATGGCGGCACTTGTTCTTGAACAATTTGAGCACTGCGGTCATTAACCCTTGATTATTTAGTGTAAGAACATGTCCTGAACTTCATTTGTTCGTGGAATAAATTCTCTCTCTTTCTCACCTCGCTCTCGGACCCTCTCGAACCGCTAAAGTTTACTCCGGTATGCGTTGCCTCAACCACCCCTCCTTGGTTTTCCCTAAAAACAGTTTGAGAGTAGTTTTGTGTCAGTGGAAGCTGCACAAGTTCCAATTATTCCCGCTCTCCCTCTTCCACAGGAAGAGAAATTGAGGCAATTGTCTCGATTAACCTCAGAATGCCACTTCAGGAGCGAATAGATTGCTTTGAGGGTGTGAGCATTGCGTGGGGTAATGTGTAGAATTTGCTTTATATGACGGTCCCTAAGAGCTAATCATACGTTTCGAACAAGAATTATAGGCACGCTTGCAGTAGGCGTGGGTTAAACTTGACTCTTGTTCGTTGTTCGCCTTCTCTCTAGAAGTTAGTAACCTGTTAAGTTTCCTGTGGTTTGTTCACAAGTGCTCACAACTTTTTCCTTGGAGATTGCAAATTTTTTGTAATGAGTTCATTGAACCTGCTAAAACGATGGGCACCATAATTTAATAACTCTTCATAGTGTTGCTAGATAATGAATATGCCAAAAAAATCTTGGAACTTATTTTAATATATTTAAAAAGGGACTAAAGTTACAGTTGTATGGATAATCGTGGTCATTGATTCCAAGTGGTAAATTAAACTTCGTATCATCCGCAGTTTTTTCCCTTAATCACAATAATAAAATTGTGAAAGACGCAAAGTTTGATTATTACAATGACTGATTATCGATATTGTATTGATGTAGCATAGTTGATTATGATTAACGTATTGATGTAGTTTAGTATTGATGATTACAAAGTCGACCTTCCACCAAGTGAAACCCTCAACGTTTGAGTCTGCCATTGATTTCGTTTAATTTTCATTTAGCTCAAAGGTTTATACCCATAATAACATTTTAGTTGAGCACTTTCAGAAGGATTTATTGATGCAGCAGTGCATTATCTGATATTTATGAATATGTTCTGATTCTTTTCAGAACCATATTTTCTGTTAGTTGAAATCAATAGTTTCCAGCTAACGAAATTATGTTTCTTGTACCTACTAGTTGGCTTCTTATTATGGTCATAGATGTGGGCAAAATACAGGATATATGAGGAATCTGAGAAGAGTTTGCGGTAGGTATAAGCAGAAGACATATGGTTATAAATATTGGGTGGTATTAGTGGTAATGTCTAGTGGACGCTTCGATAATTGATATATGTGAAAGAACTATACGTCTTTTGTTTGGATTTATCGTGTGACTTTATGAGATTGACAGAATAGGTCTTAGTGATAAAAATAAGGGTAATAGCTAGACAGTGGAAGACATTGATGAAGAGATGGAAGATGCTCTCAAAAGAATTGATGCCAGGAGCGCTACGATTGGGAGGGATCATGATTAGGGATGTTGAGTGTAACTTCTCCTACATCTACATAATATCCTGCAAACTGCCACATGGGCGTGTGGCATGGGATATTAGCACACCAGCCATGTAATGATGCAAGGGATAAGGTTTTGGAAGGTGAAGCGGTGACGCGTATTATGGGAGGGTATTTAGTTGAGCTCAGTTTTTATTGTGGTCGCTTATTGTACGCGAAAAGAATGAGCTTTTGGACCTATCTGTTCGAAAATTTATCTATATTATTATATCGCTTCTGTCAAACCTAGAGGTGTAGTGAGGCGTCATGATAATATTCTCGGTGTCCCACTGAAACCCATCAGTTTTAAATTTCTCAAGCAAGCAAAGCCTAGCGTGTAGCCTCCGAGTCACTAGGGGCTCCCACCTTAATCTCTCTAGCAGTTGTGAGACACTATATGTTTGCTCGTAGCAGTTTTTAACGTAGGTGCAGCTTTTCTTTGTATTTTATTAATGCTTTTGGTTAAATCTTCATGACCACGCTCCCAAATGCTTGCGGCGTATTCGAGGCGTACTAACTTAAGAAAAAATATTTTGTGAGGAAATGGTGGAATGGAAGAAATTGTTAGAGCATAGTCCATTTCGCTGAGCTGACATTTAGTGCAAGATTTTTTAATCTATGCCTACCTCGGAAAGAGGGGGCGTGATCTTATTGCCTTTGTTATAAGTGCTCTTCTGGTACAAGGTTTTGAAGATAGTCAGAGAAACTTTTCTCAATTTTCTACACTGACAGAGTCCTGTCTCCCTCTGGTGTTCCCTTTTTTGCCTCAGCTTACGATCTACATTACGTTCACTTCCAAACCCCATCGCAGCGTATATTCGCTCACTCAACGGAATCCATCGTACCTGTTTCTGCATACCGCGTGCTGTAGTTTTAGAAATATCGATTCGTCATCAAATCACGGTGGCTGTCTTCGATGACACTCCAAGCTGGGCGACTGTTAGGTGGAAGGGGGCAGGGTAAGCATAGGTAGAGCGGCATGACGTGAGAAAAGCGGTGAATGGATCTGCGAGGAAATCTTTTGTGTTTTACGAGAGAGAACCTGGACAGCACGTTCGCATGTTGTTCCCTTTTGCGCTCTCAGAGATGCTAAGATATAAAAAAAACCCTCACGAAGAGGGTGGAGGAGATTTCCCTCACAGCAGTGGAACACAATCCCAGACGGAAGAATGGAAGAATGCCTAGGACTGAGCCCCAATCTCCCAGGTCAGGCCAACGTTGAAGGAAAGGGACAGGCAGTGGGAAGTCGCATACTCTGTGAAAAGTGATGACCTTAGTATTGGGTAGAAAATACATAATTATAACATAAGAGGCAATAAAGTGAGTCAAATACTTTAGTAGTCTAAAAGCCTAGCATGGGAGGTGAGCAGACCCAAACATGTACGTGTCAGCACAAGGCAATCTGCTAAAGCATAATAGCATAATATTTCATTGGAGGTAGAGCCTTTTCCATCCGCGGTACGTAAGGAAGAGCGTTGGTTTCTTGTCTTAATTTGGAGGAATGATATCACTTACCGTCATATGTGCTATATCCCCTATTGCGACTGATTAAGCATGTTTATCCTTGAGGGTTTGAAGGCAAAATAGAGGGAAATGCCCCAGAGGATGGCCAAGGAATAAGTTCATTGACCAAATAAAGAGGAAAGTACAATTCGAGAGATACCAGGAGGTAAAGGAACTAGCATTAGATAGGGGAGGGTGGAGGGCTGCAGTAAACCAATCTTAAATCTTAGGATTGAACGACCAATTGATGATGAAATTTGAGAGTATGTGATCGATATTTCTGCTGCCGATGGATCCATAACGGCATGACGCTGTGCTATTTTCTAATGCGTCAAGTCATCCGATTGACGGCACTGACCAGTACATAGGTATATAATTCTATTTGCTTAGACTTTTTGATGGGTTGCTTTATTTCCGGCACTAAAGCTAGTATTTCGAAAAAGATATTAACGAAAATGAAAATTATATTGATGTTAATGATAAATTTCAACTGAAAAATCCCGTTCACTTGCGATACACAGGACATACACCTACCTACACGCACAAGTTCCACTGCTCAGGGTATCATACCTACTGTATTTAGTATCTATGAGGATTCTTACCTGCCTCCAAATCATTCATTGGTCGATCAATCCTAAGATGGGTTGACTGCAGCCCTTCACCCTTCCCTATCTAGTGCTCGGTCTCTTACTTCCTTGTAGATCTTTCTATATACTTTCTTCTTTATTTGGTCCATAAACTTGTACTGGGTCTTCTACTAGGGACTTTTCCCTCTATTTTACTTTCAATTATATTCTTCACAAACCGATTGTGGCTCAGAGTGTGTCCAATCCTTCTGATTCTTCTTTTCTGTATCGTATTACTTGGGTTATTTTACTTTTCCCCTCATATGTAAACTTCATATTTTCTGCCTCCAAGAACAGTGTAAGCGTCACGGCTCCTTCAAAATCTCAGTCTATAAAGAAATAGAAAGACAGCGTTTGTAGGATATTGCTCCTGGTATTCTTATAAAATCTCTTTGTTTTGATTACTACAAACATGTCAAAAACACACTAATTGCATTCCCATTCATTGTACAAAATGTATGGTACAGTAGTGTGGCTTTTCTTTGCAAATTTTCCTCCTAGCAAATTGAAAGTAAACATACTAATGGCTTCTTTTACCTATTTTTCTGCATGTCACGCAGCTAGTAACCCTCTCATGTTAAAATTGAGTGAACGATACCGCATCATCATCATCGTTTGTCCGTCAATCCTAAGATTGGTTGACTGCTGCCCTTCTCCCTTCCCAATCTAATGCTAGTTCTCTTACCTCCTGGTATCCCTCTTTATTTGGTCCATGAATTTATTCCTGAGCCTTCTTCTGGGGACCTTTCTCTCTAGTTTATCTGCAATTTAATTCTTCACGAACCTATTGCGTCTCAGGGTGTATCCAATGCAACTGGTCCTTCTTTTCTGTCTGGTGTTCTATATGGTCCTCTTCTACTCTTCTGTAAACTTCATCATTTCTTATTTTGTCCGTCCACTTTATCTTCAGCATCCTCCTCAAGGAGCAAATTTTAAAGGCTTCTTATCTTCTGTGGTCCGCATTTCCAATGGCCCATGGTTCCGATCCATTTAATGATACCTATATAAGCGCAAATGACAGAAATGGTCAGTATGTTATAAAATACTATATGAAATGGTTATAATTTAAATTTTATAAGTCAGCATGGACAGCACCATTTTAGGGTGTGCGTTTTTTCCACACACCTAACGACGAAATAATTGCTTCAACTTGAATGGAGCGACAATACGTTTCCAAAGAGAGCAATGTGCTATTTGCATAAATTCTTTTTTGCATTTACGGCTGCCGTGACGATAAACCTTTCTTTTTTAGCCGTCTATCCTTTTCACGCCCCGCTGACGAGTCTCTCGGAGAATTTTATCCCTCGTTCTAATTCTATGTTCTCCTCAAACGTCTTTGAGATAAAGGATGGTCGACGGTGGGGGGAGAGGTGGTGGGAGGGTTATGGGGCCTTAGTTGGGTTGCAAACGCTCCTCCCGTCGGCGAATGCTCACCCCTTCCTTCACTCCTCCACTCCCCCACAACGCACGCGTCTTCATCCGAAAGGCCGCCCTTCCAGCCCGAAGGGCCCGGCCCCTCCCCCTCCACTTGAAAGGGCCCGTCATCTTTTTCCTCCAAAGGTGTCGGGCCGGTCCGAAACGATTTGTCACTCGCGGAAAAGATTCTTCTCATCTCTTTTTTCCCAAAACGTTTCTCTTTTTTTTTCGCTATAGTCCTTTCGTTCATCCATCGCCAGTGGATGTGAAGAAATGATATCCTATCGCATTTATATATATATCTCTCTCCTCTTCTTCCCTTTCGTATTATTTTTTCCATCTCACCGGAAAGAGAAAAAAGTGGTATGAGCGAAGAAACGGGAAAGGCCTAGAAAAGGTTTATTGCGCGCGTGGAGAAGTCTCAGATGGGCGTTATCGAAAATAAATTTTCTTTCATTCCTCTTCCTCCATCGCCTCACCGTGGGCGGTTATGGCACCCCGGCATAAAGACACCTTTAGCCATTTGCACTTTTATTGCGTCGCTTCTTTTCCCTTCCCTACGGGTCGATTTAGAGGGAGTAATTGAATTTCGCCTTTTGTCCCCGTCGTGCGTGAAGAGAGGGATTTCTTTGTTCCGGCATTGTTCGAGACGTTTATGCCAGCGTCAATCTGTGCGTTCAACCCTGGGTTTTGGCAGAGCCACCTCATATCCAATCGTGACTTCGTGACGAGGTGTGGCTGGGGAAATACATGCGAAACATTCGCAGCCCCGCAATAGGGAAACTAGGATTTATCGTGTGTATAACGGGAAGGTCCTTGCGTGGAAAAGGATGGTTGCAGAGGTGCCACTTCGCTCTCTTTTCACCAAATCTTGAGTACTTGGAGAGCATTGAAGTGCCTGAACAGGAAGATATATTTGGAAATGTGAATAAAATTCGGCGAGAAAAGCCACACGTTTCGTTAAGGATAATAGATTAGGCTCTGGTTGAAGTTAGATTGAGACCTCTTCTGCTAACCTGACCGTCGTGGGTGTAAGACTCTACATTAAGGACATGGTTGCATTTATATATATATATTATATATATATATATATATATATATATATATATATATATATATATATATATATATATATATATATATATATATATATATATATATATATATATATATATATATAAATGCAACCATGTATTTGCACATTTATATATATATATATATATATATATACTCATATAAATGTTTATACAGAAAGGTAGAAAGAAAGTGGATAGGAACACGTAAAATTTACAAAGACAATGGTGGTGTGAAGATGAAATGATGGCCGATTCCAAGCAGAAAAAATTCGACTGGACCGGGAATCGAACCACGGACCTTTGGATTTCGCGTCCAATGCTCAGACCACCAAGCTACCCAGTCTACTAAGAAACTGTTGGAATCGGCGGGGGGTTTATATGAACAAACACTCCCCAGGGCATGACCCACGAGAGCGGGCAATAGATGGCGCGCGGGCTGCTTATCACCCACCGGCAGAGAAGGAATGACATACACAGAAGGCGAAATGAAAGAATAACTCAAGCACACAGACAGTGGTGAAAGATATAGAACAGGCGTTTCGGGGTACGCTAACCCAAGTAGAAAATGACCCGTTCAGGGCATACAATCGTTCACTCATTCACTCAGACCGCACAGCGGCAAATATACTCATATAAATGTTTATACAGAAAGGTAGAAAGAAAGTGGATAGGAACACGTAAAATTTACAAAGACAATGGTGGTGTGAAGATGTATATATATATAAATCCATATGGTATATAATAAAAATTGGTTCTATATCGGAGAAACACAAGGTACCGTTACGATGGAACACATCTACAATGGCATCCTGGTCGGAACGCAGGTGAAAATGCTGATATAAACTGGGTAAAAAACAGAATGGAAAAATTCTCTCAAGACTCCATCTTTAAGTACGATCGACTGCTAGCTCAAAGAATCCCCCCATTCTGCTCAGCTTCCAACTTAAAATCTATTTCGCGCTGGAGAGATCTGCTGATTGCAAATCACGCGAAAATCTTTACAAGGCAGTCCTTTCTCTTCCCCGCTAGCCATTCGTTTCCAGCCTCATTTCCTCTTTTTTCTACACCTCTGTTCACGATAACCTCGGTGGTTGAGATAACCTGGCTCTGTAGCACGCAACTAAATCCGTGATACATGGACCATTCGTGTTTTTTTCTACTTTACGAGCATTTAAAAACATAAAACCAAACCTGGCACTGAGGTTGCGCGTTGTATCCCCTGGGCTGGTGCTTGTGGTGCGTCTCCCTTCATCGCGGGGATGTAGACAAATCTCTGACATATTCTCCACATCGAATATTTGAAATGAACTTCACGGTTAATATTAATCTCAGCGTAACGTTCTTTTCTCCGGTGTAGTAGAAAAAAATATATTTATGGGCGAAATAAACTAGACAGAATTGGTACCTCTAGGTCATGTACATTAAATTGCGAAGAATTCTTGTGGCATAGATTTTATATTGATATCACTTTCAATCGATTTATAAAAATTCTCTTTTTTAAATCAAGTAACCCCATGTTAAATTCTGCAGAAAAACAATGCATTTCAACTAAAGAAATATATACTTTTGAATTTATTATAGTCAGTTATCTATACATTCGTTAGCGTCACGAATTGAGTTGACGCCTATAATACATTAAAAGATATTCCGGATGTAATATGCCTTAGTTTAACTGACGAGGGTGTCCAAAAAGTAATGTCCTTCATTTTTTCCCAAAACCTTTTGTTCTACAGAAATGAAATTTGCGCATAAAATGAAATTTGCACAGAAATCAAATTTGCAAAGAATGATGCTTTTTCCACTCACTTACGTTTTCACATAATCTCCTTCAAGTTCTATTGTCTTCCATCAACGATTTATTACGGCGTATTCGTCCTGTTGGTGCCAGTCCTCGCTCCAGTTATGGAGACATGTTTTTTTTTAAAGTTAGAGATATAATTTCAAAGAAAGTTCAGTTTGAAAAATTCCTATCCCGCTAATGTGTCTTTCTATAGCATTGGAGATATAATCGGGTGTTTCAGGAGGAAAGTTCGAAACTTCTGGATGAGGTAGGGGAGGTGATTTTTAGCATTTTTTTTATAGCAACAAAGGGTCGAAACTCCTTAGTTACCGAGCTATGGCAACGTAAACATATTTTTAGAAGCATTCTGCAATCATAATGAATACACCCAATTTCAATGACTAATATCAATTAAGGAGATTCGAAACTTTTCCCAGTGATGCATAAGATATGTATTGTTCTTGTTCTGCTATCAACAATGCTAACGATACCTTATTTTCAAGATGGTTCTCGAATATTCGTCAAAATTTAATTCCTCAAAAACAAATAATGTACGATTGCGCCCTTATCTTCAGAGATATAAAAAATATGTTATAATAACACTTTTAGTAAATTTACTTTTAAATTAATTGCAGCAAAAATCACATATCTATCTTTAACCCTTTGATCGAGCAAATAATCTGAAATACAGCTCTCCCCAGGCGCAATTTTTTTCTAAACTTTTCAGTAATGTTAGTAATTTTCACTTTATATTTAGGGAAAAAATGTTTAAATATTTTATAATGAGTAATTGTCGCCTGATTGTCCTTTTAAATAATAATTGATGGACTGTTTTTACTAAAAGACGAATTTTTTGCTTTCAAAATGTATGGTGTCTGGTAGTAGAACCATACTTCAAATCGCCGATAGACGATGGGAGCAGTCTGCTACGGCGATCGCTTATAGGCGATAGGAGCAGTCAAAGGGTTTAAGTACGGAAGATATGGTAACTTAACTGATGTTAATACAACGAGGCAACTAATGTTCTTGTGGATAAGAGCTTTCATTTGCTTAGACAACCTCGGCAATCAGTGACACTAATCAAAACTTGCCTTTGAGAAAAAGACCCGAGGAGAAAATGCAATTAAGATAATGGTCTGGTGTCTGAGAGTTACAAAGTTAACAGTCACTAAGACAACAAATACTCGTCGGTGGGGTTAACAATATGGATAAACAGTATCTTCCACTTCCAGAATCATTGTTAGATACGTTGATAATCGGTAATTTATCCGCACAACTTGAATGAATTTATACCTTTGACATTTCCTTAGTATTCAAAATCAACAGATGTGCTCATCAAGTGGAAGTCCTGTCCCGTTAATTTGAAATGATCTTTCCTGTTTAAGCCACCTTGTGTGTACCTAAATGCGTACATATATTGGCCATATGCTTGACACATTTGATCATATGCTTCCTGATGTTTCCTGAATTGCAGTTAGTTACTTTCGCAATCAATTATATTATGGAGAGTGGGGTAAGTGTATTTCAGTGTATAATTGTCTCAGCATGTTTCTGACATCTCTATTACTTCTTCATTTTGGGGTTTTCGGTGGCTGAAATCATTTTGCTCTTATTACTTGCCACTTGCAGGCAGGGAAATTAACATTTAGGAAAAAATGTAGGAAATCAAGTACCGGTGTTCCCTTTGTAATTCATCTTGAACGCTCCATTGCTTGCGAATTTCCTAACCTTCTACCTTATCTCGTCTTTTCCAATATTTTACTTTCCAAATTCTCTCAATAAGACTTGCTTCTTCATTCTCCTGCGCCTTTCCCCTATCTCCCCCCATTTATGTGCTAGTCCTAATTCCACCTATTCCCTAAGTTTTGCCTTCCCATTTACTTGTTAAACCTTTTCTTTAACTCTCTATATTGTTTATTGAACATAATACGTTGTATTGTGCCCGCTTTTTCAGTGACTGCGTTCTATTTTGTCCAATTCTTTCACCAACACCTTAACGCGTCCTTTCCATTGCTTTTATTTATTTTTTGCTAATTTATTTATTAATTTTGCATGTAAATCCTTCGATTAATTCCCAACATTCCGGCTACATTGCTGATTCATCAGACCGATATTAATCTCGTTTTACTATTTCAAAAATGCTCTTTTCGTAATTGTGATTACCATATGTATGCTGCTGATTACGTATGTTCTCGAATCCTTGGATACCTGTTCATATTTTACCATCTCTTCGCCAGCTTATAAATTTTACTGGTGATTGGAATCTGGAACATAAATTCTCGTATATTTACACATCTTGACAGTAAGGAAAAGTTATCATTTTGCAAAACTTCCCCCGCACAAGCGCGCAAGTAGGAAGTGGCATACTCCTGCTTGTATTCCAGGTCAACCGGTCGACGAAGCTCAATGGATTTCGGACGAGGGAAGTGAATTGGGTTGGATCCGGCGAGGACGAGAAATGCGTTCCGCGCTCAGCACAAAAGTCGTGGCCATACTTTTCAGCGGCGGGAGGGATAAGTGTCCCCGCTGTCGACGCCCGATCCATTTCCAATCTCTTTCCCCTTGCGGGTGCGAGAAATCATCATTTTGGTCCCGTGGAGGAAGCAGTGTGCAGAGGGAATCAACTATTTTTTCCCCTCTCGTCGCGGAATTCTCGTGTCCGAGACTCAGGAATAGGCAACTTTTTTTCATTCTCAAACATCCCTCTTCCGAGTGCGTCCTGTTGTCGTTTCTGTCATTGTTTCCCCAGGATCTTTCTCAGCCCCACACGGAGAGGGGCCGAATCCCGGGTGATATCCAGTCAAGGTGCAGGTATTTCCTCTTAAAGCCCCGTGACACATCCTTGGCGCACGTCACATAGTTCCTCACCCACGTATCTCACGCCTTCTTCCTCGCCCGCTGCATTATCTGTTTGCATTTCCTAATTCCAAAATCCCTGGGGGGCACCGCCATGTGGGGGTTAGGAGGGGGACGGACTGTTGGGGATCCGAGTCAGGGTATCGCGCGCAAAGAATTCCTAATTTTTCGGGATCCGGGGGAAATATCCTAGCTCGCCGAATAAAATGGGTCGAGACTCCTGCAGGAACTGCATAGTCACGGTGTTGTTTAGAAATATATCGGAAGGGGTCACAGCTGGCGTTCTTCTTTTCCCTTTGTGAACGAAATTTTTTCATAAAGTGTACAAGATTCTTTGAATTCTTTTTAGTTCAAATTTCACCCATGAGAGGGCGCAAATAATGAAAAGTATATTGATTTCCCAATTCTCTGGCAGTGTCATCGCGTGTTCAATTTCCTTGTTTTATATGTGCCAATTACTATATATGCCAGTTTTGGCTATATTATATCGGGCGATATTCAGACCTTTATGAATCCCCTCACACATTTTACCTGTTATTTTTCCCTAAAATAATTTGCAGAATATTCAATTAAGTCATTCAAATACAGTGGTTTGAAAAGTAGATGCTACCAAAAACAACATATTTTAATAATATTGAATATAACTATTCGTAATTCAGGATTTGTAAATTTACAATAATAATTCACATGCTTAATATGCAAATATATATGTCCTCATAATTATATTTTCATCAGTACCAAAATGTAATTATATTAGCGAAAAAAAGAGTTCAATTACTTAATATGACCATTTAGAAAGTAAATAATGATTTGTATTAAATTGTCTACTCACAATTACTCTCGTTAGGGGTGTAAATTAAACGAAATAGGTCGCCAAATGCCTGAAAAACCTACCGTAATGGAAATTGTGACCGTATATAATACATTGTAAGTTGAATTTTTTATGAGTCTTTAAATAATTACAATGTTTAAGTAAAACGGAGGAAAATCATATTTTTATATGCAAAGAGAATTCCTCATCACGATTTCGCCAAGTTCAGTCTACTTTTGGAGTGTTGTAT
This sequence comes from Ceriagrion tenellum, assembly GCA_963169105.1. Classification (NCBI taxonomy): domain Eukaryota; kingdom Metazoa; phylum Arthropoda; class Insecta; order Odonata; family Coenagrionidae; genus Ceriagrion; species Ceriagrion tenellum. The sequence goes on along the minus strand of OY720641.1, from coordinate 81,264,490 downwards.
ATTGATCAGTTTCAAACGTTAATTTCTATAATGAGATTCTGTGTATGAAAACTGAACCTAAGGGTCAACTAAATTCAAGCATATGTTATTAAAATTCTTCTAAAAATGTAATCATCTCTTGTTTAAATATCTTCTCACACTAGACATTGCTGATTTTTAAACTTTATGGACAAATTAGTCAATAGTTAGTCTAGACTTAATAAAAATGGTTTTTGTTAGAGAATCACATTTCTTTTCCTATCTTTAAATACTTAGAATATCCTCCGTCAACAATAGCTCCTTGATCGATTTCATTACCGTTTACAAACAGCTGGGAATATTTTCCCCTTATTCTTTTTTTATTTTTTTTATTTTTTTAAAATTTATATTTATTTTTTATTTTTCTTTTAAATATTAGGAGGCATAGATATAGCTGCATTACATGGAAATTTTCGTATATATTTACACACCGCGTACACGCTTAGATGCCGTGCTTCAATATGCAAAACCTCCTAATAGCCTAGCACTACTTTCCTGGACAACACAATCAATTTACCATGCCTGGATGCAAAAATGGCAGGAATTGTTTGTTCTCACTTAATTCTTAGGAAATTTATATTTTTTTAGTACTTTGACTACAATTTGTTGATTAAGTAGTTTAATGCATTTGCATTACAATTAAAACATTCTTTTACCCGCGAAAAGTCCTAAGTTTTCATCAGAACTAAATTATATTGGCCTCAAAAGAATTTAATTTACATTTTCTTAGAATAAAATTTCCTGTAAATGCTTAATTTAAGTCTGTGTATCACCCGAAACGGGCTTTAGACTCATTTTGTTGAAGTAATTGTGCATTTTGTTGACTAATTTCCCCGCGTTGGGTGAAACAATGCTTTATTTATTTGTATGTATTTATAGTTGATAAAGTTGCTTTTATTTCCATTTACCCTAGCGGAACAATTGTCTTTCCAATTATTTTTAATACCTGGCTGAATGGAGCGTCCATTAACTTGCTTGAAATTGGAATAGAAGTAGGCCCAGGCTTTATCTATCTCGTGTATATACTAACTATATACTAGCCGGGCTATATCTGTCTCGGCTATAAACCAACCGTGTCGTCTCACGGTTCATTCACCCCCAGTACCTCGCACTTATCGATTGTATTTTTCTTTTTCAGGTAAGCTCTTCTAAGAAATCTTCGGGAAGTCATAGATGTGCTGCATTGGATGTCTCCTGTTACGGCCCTCAGTGTAGGCTTGTATAGTGCCATATTTAATAATCTATTATTTAACTAAATATCGTGTTAATATTACCATTTGCATATATTATTAGGTCCCAGCGCCTCCTCGGATGTTTTTGTGATGTGATGATATTTTTAACCACGTTACTTCTTTTAAAGAAATATTTTTGTTTATAATAGAAAATTTTCACATTTTAGAACATTTTTTCATTGAGGATTATTTTAAGTTGTTCTAAGTTTAAGAGGATAATTATTGCAGAAATTATTGTCAGGATTTAAAAAATGGTTTCCATTAGTTATAAAATTTTGATGATTTTTAGCTTTACAAGATTATTGGTGAGATATAACAAATATACTTTTAACCCTTGCGTTAACTTATGATTAATTTACCGGAATATGCCAGGTAATGCAGGCATCTTTGGGCCAAAGTATGTTAATACGGTGACCAGGATTATATGTCAAGTCAGATACAGTGGGTTCTTGCGAAAATCAATGATTATCAACAGTACATTTTATTAGCCCATAGTTCAATATTAAAATTTTAAGAGATTATTATTTGCATTCAACTTTAAAGATATAGGCGTTTAAAGTAAATTAACTTTTTGCCATTGATGTCATTGCTGCTCATGTCATACCAAATAATAATAGTGAAATGAACTTGGGTCACAGTAAGACTTACATATTTAATTGATTCACTATGCATAGAATTAATGACACATCGTTTCATGCTAATGATACCTACATGTGATATAATTTTATGTGGTTTGCTCGTTTTTACATCTCACAAATATCGTGTGAGGGGGTTGTTTAAAAATAAATAAACGCCCTCATTCATATATCTGTCGGAGACTTGCGTATATTTAATCATCACTTGACGTTTTTAATTGAATTATATCAGTATGATGCATATTGGGAATTTAATGGTTTTATTAATGTATTTCAATATACTGAATATCTTTAATTTACCGTGTAACATCAAAATTTGATGTAGAAAAGTGAGGGAAAGTAACTTAAATCACTTTTGTGGAGATGACGTGCAGCTGCAAATGTCAGGAATGTGACAATGTCGCGAAAATAACCGTGGAAAAATCATTCACCTGGACTAGGAATGGAACCCAGATCCATTGCTTTCGCGAGTGCTCAAACCAATTAAGCTACCCAGGCGTCCTCTTGGTTAGAGCATTCGGCGCAAAATCGAGAGATGTGGGTTCGAATCCCAGTCCTGGCGATATGACCTTTCCCCTGTTAACTTCACACAATTGTTAAACACTGGCTGGTGACTCCGTTACTGCTCGGCTAGATCCGTAGTTTTTGAAAAAGGAACAAAATACTTGAAAAGTCAATACACAAGGAGGCCAATGGTGGATCGGAGAGTATGATTTTTTTCGGCTGTCCGTTCATGGCTATCAAGCCTAATTATTCATGCTGACAAATACTAGTAAAATATATCTTTAAAGATAAAAAATGACCACACATCGTCATTTTTCCATAAAAGTATTTGTAACTTTGGAGATTAATTTTATTCTTTCTTAACAGAAAATAGTACAGCTCTCTCAATCATGGCGGCAATACATTTCTATAATAGGGATCTTGCATGCGGAACGAAATATGCTAACTGAGTGGAAGTTCTTTCATCTGAAGGGGTAGCAGTGGAGAGATGTGGAAAGTTGATTCGGTATTACAAATTGTAAGATTCAGCGAAATATAAATCAGTGTATAGGGAAAATTAGAAATTATAGAGGCCATTACTCTCAAAACTTGCGAGCATAATTCGCTTTAATTAACGAAGTTCTGAAAACAATGGGTTATTATTGCAGGAAAACTTATTTCGACTATTTTTTGGTGTTGTATATGCGTCAAATAATGGATATTAAATTATTTTTTACTGTTTTTATTCTTTATGTATTTTAATTTCGTGAACAAATATTATCTTTCGCATCACAATTTCTGCAAAAATACTGTGCCCTTGATTTTACAGTCTAGTCTTAGCCATCGAGGAATTGAATCGACTTTAACCGATAATTTGGGTATTAATGCTCTAATTTGATCACCATACTTATAGCTGATGCTTTGACATAAAATTGGTTTAAAATTTTCCCAAAAATTATCTTAAATACATTTTTTAATGACTCCTGCATTTATTTGTTTTGGTGTTCTTAAATGAGCAAATGAAAACGCCTGTATTGTAAATCTTGAGTGTAATTTTTTTTTCATTTTTTTGTCGTCAACTTACCGTCAAAATTTGATTATATATTTCACTTTGATAAGCGTGATATGATCTCTAGGAAAGAAATATCAAGTTTTAAGGGCCATCACTTCTTGCTTATCGAAAACTTCAAAATCAAACGAATGTATCGGAATTACTCCTCGATGTGAATATCATGATTTATACCTCTGCAGCGTCTCCACGGCAATTCATCATTTTGCCATTACGATGGCAATCTTCGACATATATATGGACCATATGATACGGTTTGGATTACTATTGTCTACCCCAACCCAGAGAGAATGAGCAATATTTCCACGCTTGTTGTAGACCTGCTGCGCTCTTTTGTTTTATGTCATTGCCATTAAATCTCGAGTCCACGCATAATCAATTGCGATTTTTATTAAAACGTCGCTGTAACTTAATCTCTATTTAAAATTAAGTTTGATTGTTGATTATCTTTTACATAAAATCATTTTGGAGTGCTGATCGGAAAGACCAATACTTCATAACTCAAGTGACTTATAATCATAATGGAACAGTCAAATGGTTGTCATATCGTTATTTTGATGGTGAATGAAAATTTTGATCTTTCATTTTTAAGCTATAATTTTAAGCTGCAAATAGATTTCGGCCTACAATGACCAAAGTTGTGAGTTGTATCGAATTGTTATGACAGGTTTTAAAATCCATTGAATTATGTTCATATTAATACGGGTTTTTAAATGATTCGTGTAAGCTAGGAAGCAATTCTACAAGCAATGGACAAAATGAAATAATTTCTCGCTTTGTACATTCCACTTTTTTTTATTTTTACCAACCATAATTTCGAAATATAATGTCATTTTCAAGGGTCCTTGCTTGCAATCCGATGATTGAAAATGGCATTGAATGTCGAAACCATGGTCGGTAAAAATAAATAAGTGTGGAATGTACGAAGTGAGAAATTATTTGATGTATCGCTTCTATAAATTTAAGCCTGAAACTGTAATTTATATTCAATAGACAAAGCTGCGTAAGTGTATAGAATAGAATAGAATAGAATAAACATTTATTTTACTCTGGGACAGGTCCCTTAGTGCAACAATATAATGAAATAAAATAGCAGCGAGGTAATAAACAAATTAACATATTATTTAGTTCAAATAAAAAATAAATAAAAAGTGAACATACGATGTACAAAGAAAAATATAAAAACAACTACTCTTATTGAAAAACAAGAACTGTACATGTTATACAGCTGAACTCAGAGAACTCAAGATACATATATATATACGATACAAGATAAAAAACATAAACAAACCATGAGGAAAAAAAACAATTTTTGTCTAATACAAAAATTGGCAATGCGAATTAAATACTGACCAGGCTAAACTATTCTGGAAAACATTCATTCCATAAAATTTCATACAATTTTTTGATTGAAAAATTGCCAATCAGCGAGATTTCCTCACATCAATTGAAATAGAATTCTAAAGTTGTGAGGCGGCTACGACTAGCGACTTAAGAAAGGAAGTGGTTCTGTGGGTCGGAGGGAGAAGGTTACTAGGCTCTATTCTAGTAACCATTGTATGAGTGGTAGTTCTTTTAGAAAACATATTAATTAGGTGGGACGATTCTATACTGGCAAAGAAAGAAAAAAGAAATGTTCCAAGCAGGTATTTGCGACGGATTCTGGTATTCAATCAACCAAGTTTCTTGTAATAGGGAGCGAGGTAGATCTTCTTTCTAGGGAGCGAGGTAGATAATCTTTACGAAGATTAAAAATATATCGAACGCTCGAATTTAAGAGACGCTGTCGTTTGATATTCTGCTCTGCCGTTAAATCATTATTAAAAAGACAACAGTAATAAAAATTAGGAAATATTAATGATTTAACGCTCAGTTGTCGGGTATCTAATGGCAACAGATTTTTATGCACCTTAACTGATAAAGCGTACTATTATTTTTATTTGAAATATTTAAAATATGGTTGTTCCACGACAAGTTGTCGTTGAGGGTTACCCATAGGTTACGCACAGCTTAAAAATAAGGCAGTTCAATATCCCCAACTTCGATTTTGGCAATGATGTTAAGGTCGAATTTATTTATTTATTAAATATGTCAAATGTTGAAAAGTCAAGTGCATGTGAAAACGCAGCAAATGTATTGGACCCTGGACACTGATAGTTCTGGTAGGATCTACATGCAAAATTGTATAGAGATACAACTACATATACGTAATACCCTTGGAAGCGCCGCATGAGCGTATGGCAGGGGGTGTTAGGTCACCAGCCGTGTAATGATGTAAGGTTTTGGGAGGTGAAATGGTGACATGTATAGTGGGAGTGTATTTAGTGGAATTCAGTTTTTATTGCGGTTGCTTATTGTGCGGGTAAAGAACGTGTTTTTGTACCTATCTGTTCGGCAGTGTGTCTCACTTCTTTTATCGCATCTGTCAGACTTAGAGATGTAGTGAGGAGTCATGATAATATTCTCTCAGTCGCTCTGAAGAATATCAGTTTTCAGTTTCTCTAGCAACCTAAGCCTAGGGAATAGCCTTTTGAGTATCTCGGGGTTCCCGCCTTAATCCCTCTGAAAGTTGTGAGACACTATGTTCGCTCGTAACAGTTTATCGAAACGCGCTGCTTTTCTTTGTATTTCATTAATTTTTTTGTTAAATCTTTATGATCAGGGTCCCAAATAATCTTGGTGTATTTGAAATTTGGCCTTATCTGAGCGAAGTATTATCTCTCTTTTACTTTTTCATCCAAAGACCTTCCTATTATACACTTAACAAAACCTAGTTTCTTTAATACTGTGCCACACATGTTTTTTATGTGTGTTCCCCACAATATATCAGAAGTTATGTACCTACTCTCGGTTCTAGCTGCAGTGTACTTGTGTGTGAATAAATGAGGACATGAAGTGCTTTGCTGACATGACAGAGGTATAGAGAGCTGAGCCAGCTTGAGGATTAATGGCCATTCATGAATGAGGATTGGCGATGGGCGATATCCCTCTCTCACTCTTTCATAACCTTGCCAATATCTAATCATTCTTAATCCCTCCGCCCCGAGCGTGGGGCTAAAAATATCGCTGAAATCATAACTGAAATACTGCCGGGTGGTTCACCGTTTAGTTATGCGGATACTTTCGCTACCGCATCCCGTTTGGCACGGCTTCACTTCCTGTAGTCGTCGGCTCCTCCCAACCGCCCCTCGTTCCCTCTCCCCACCTCTCAATCACCCGCCCTCTTAAAACTCGTCCTTCCACGGAGTAAATCCCTTTAGCCGATCGGCGTGCCTTTATGTCTTCAGACCACGGCAGACCGCGGTGCGCGGAGCGCTCGCCTATTATCTCAGCTGTCGAGAGAGTTGGCGAGGACCGTCGAAGTCCCCAAGAGTAAACTTGGTGATTTGTTTTTTTTTTTTGGACGGGGACTATTCAAGCAGACCACAGGGATAAAGAGCGTAAAAAAGAAAAGGCCAGATATTTCCGAGTGACATGCGTTTATATTTTTTTCTGCTCCCTTCTTTAAATTTTAACGGAGAAAAGATTTGTGGAGGTGAGTTATCGACCGGATCCTTATCTGGAACGGCTCTTCAGTTCTTCGTTTAGTTGTTGTAATCCATCCCAATGCTTGGGATGTTCCTTAACATTCCTTTCAGAGTAAATTACAAATTATTTATGACTGCAAGATTAAGGTTACTATCTCGTGTTAATGTGTTCTGGAATGCTGAAATCCATGGAATTAAATTTCACCGCAAATCGGAAAGAACCACACTTTGGTATTTTTTGGTGAAAATACTACACCCTTGGTATGACGAAAAATTAACTTAGTATATTACACGCTTAAATAATTTAACTGTGGAATGTCCTAAGTTATTTTTTAAGTTCTTTTTAGACTTTTAGACTTTAAGTTCTTTAGACGACTTAGCTCATGGAGAATATATTACTATAAGGCCTGCTCAGTAAGGAAAAATTGAACGATTAACAAAAGATTTCGTTAAATGTTAGTATTCCTTTGCCTTTGTTATACTTCAGATTTCACAGTTTCATTTCCAGTTGACCGACTGAACCCTATTGACCTGCATTTTAACCAATCAGAGAAGCAAAAAAACGTGTGATGATGTTTGGAATAGAAAAAAAACCAGCTTACTGACTCTACAAGCCTATAAGATTTCACTTACGAAAAAGATATTTGCCACATTAGAATATTTGCAATCATTGGTTGTTTCTGGCTTATTAAAGACTTAAAACTATTCTTTCCATAGAATTAAATATTTACGTCTAACGAGGAAGTGGGATGATGGAAAATATTGTAGTAAGAAAAGATCTTTTGTTGTAATGTGATTACGCACTTTACAATGGAGAAAGAATGCGCATCAGTGAGTAGAAACCGGATTTTAGGAAGGAAATTTTTGGCCTATATATTAATTTACCTATGTATATATATCTACAAAGTACTATGTCAGCCATTGATAGGGTAGGGCACGGGGTTATTTCATATCAGGTAGAAAGAAAGTCGTTCCAATTCAAATAGAAACCACGAACTTCCCTCGGTCGGTAGTTGAAGGCCAAGAAGCAGTCAGGAAAACTATGTGCTCTCTGTCAAAATGCTAACTTACAGTGCACTCGTTAGGATACAGGTACTGAGCGGTAATATTAGTGATATATTGTAAAAATACCAAAATAATCTATCATGCAGGTAACAAAATTTGTCGGACGTTCCAAGCGGGGTAAATCGCTAATAATAATAGTTTTTTCAACCTTAGAACAAAATTTATGTAGTAATTGTTGGAGTGTCATATATTTTATCTATTGTATCTACAATGGTCCTTTATGGATCGTTAAAAAATAACATTCTAGATGTCTGCGATAGTATCCACCGTATAAGGTTGGCTCCTTAATGATATTGTGCACATTCTGCAGAAATTAGTATGAATTAACCTGCTCATAAGATTTAACTTACATATTTTCGTTTGATCAGTTTGAGCTTCCCCACCCTGATTCCTTTAAAAATGCAGAGACACTGAGAAGTTTATCGTGACAACTTTTTAGAAATCTTGCAGCTCTCCGCTGTATTCGATCTAACCTTCACTTTATCGTTCATCCAATAGTTTTTTTGTCTCCTCATTAACTATGAATTTGATGAAGTTTTATGGAGCGGATTTCAGGTTCTTCTCATATCCTCTTGTCATTATGCATTCTGAATTCCATAATCTTTCTACCCTCCCACTGTACTCAGCTGTGGACACAAGATTTTATGAGGGCGGTCGTCTGAAATTTTAAGTGCTCCTTACTTTTTATGTTACCGAACTTCCTAGGTTGTTTTTTTTCAGTGCGTTCTCTTTTTTCAAATTTTATCGTCGTGGGCTCCGAGATTTCTTTTTCAATCCGCAAGCCCATTTGTTTGTTTTATTCGTCCTTCCTGCGGGATTATTTTCTTTTCGTTCCCCCTCCTTCCTCAGGGATTTTTTTTACTTTTTTGTCGATTTCGTTTTTATCTCGATTCTAGTGCACGCTTGCTCTTGAAGTCACCGAACCATGTTGCTTTCATCCCAGTTGCTACTGTAGGTTTGTCGTTTGGGTCCCCGCGTGTTCTCTGTCTTCCCTCCCCTTTGCCACACTTCCAGTGAGACCGCACCCGCCGCTCGCAAACAACTCCGAAGGATGCAGTAGGCATGTGGATCCGGAATGGACTCTTTTTTTCCGTTATTTGTTTGGATTTTCCGGAACTCGTCTCTCAGCTCAGAAGATCAACCCCACTTTTTGAAAACTTTTTGAGAAATTTTTGTCAATTCGATTCCGCCGACATGTTTCGTCTGAATGGCGTGGCTTCTGCGTGATCTTTTGTCTTTTTGAACGAGCGTTGAATAAAAAAACCTGGAAGGGATAAAGTTCTGGCGGAGCGTGTCTCGAACTTATGGGGGCAACTTTTCTGCGTTGCTTCCGACTTCACGCGCAGCGTTCAAACATACGAATATCATTGTTCTGACGTTTTCCCCTGCAGATGAATGACTCGTCCTCCACGTTCCTACAACCGTGAGATGTTTCATTAATACATGAGACACAACTTAAATTGGAAAATAATGCAGAAGGATTCTGTCTCCCGGATAACGTTGCCTTGTGGTCTATAATCAGCAAAATATTGCTTCATACATAAATGGTTTTCAGGTATTAAATATGAAAGCTTCCTTTCATGTGCACTCCCGTACCGTTCATGTTGTGAAATATCGAAATATTATTCATCTACATTAATATCAATGAAATTTCGAGCAAGCCACCTCTTGAGTGTGTGGCACTGGATGATTCCACACCAGCCATGAAGCACACATCCCACCTGAAATCAGAACCACGCATCTTCGCCGGCCGCTCGGCGCAAGCCAAAAGCAGTCAGGTTAAGAGCGCGCAGTCAGACGAGAAATTAGTCTAGTCCTACGTAGACGAACGTGCTACTACGAATTACCTAGTTCAGATAAAAGTACTGGTTAATCTTATTCATGCGACTGGTAAATAGTACTACAAGTTACCTAATCATGCATAACTTAAGTCATGCCGTATATTTCATGCATGGTGAATTATTCATAATTACATTATGATATTTATCACAAGTACAAAACCAACTTTACCAATTGAGGGTAGAAGTATCCTAGGACTGATCTATCGCAACTATCAAGGCCACTTAATGTGTGTGGAAAAATTGACCTTCTAAATCTATCGATTTTGCCCTTTATTTCCCTAATATTATGCCTGTGATCGTTCCTACCTTATTAGTTTTCGCTCTACGCAAAATATGTGGAATGTCCGGCAAAAAAATGTGAACACAAAACTTTCGTAAAACATATAATCTATTTATTCTATTTGATGAGATAGAGGTTCCCTTACTAAAGCCTTCAACAGCACAGTAATGCTGTTATGTTATTGGTTACAATTTTGAACAAATCTAGCTGCTCTCTGCTGTATTCGATCTATATCTAAAATTAATTCTCCTTCGCAAGGGTCCCTTATTCTCACCTCACCTCAGGTGGAGTCTCTCCATAGAAAATTAATTATTATTGGGGAATTGATTAAATAGCTTTTCAGATGATAGTATTCGTCGCTATTAGTTCCTAAAGTTAACAGTGTTGATGGAACGTCCACGATTTTGCAAATGTGGAAGAGGGAATAGCTAAAGAAAATGTCAGGGAATAGGAATTCCAGTTTTATTCCGTATATTTAGCCATCTAATTGGTGAGACAGTATTATTTATGGATTATGGCGTGACCCAAAACTAATTAATTTTTCTCTTTTTACCATTACGTGGTAAATGTTCGTTGAAATCGGTTCTCTTTAACGATGCAGCAAGTAATTTTATTGTTCTTCTGTAATGCTAAAACTTGGGGCATATCACTCAGATTATATCAACGTAATTCGTTGTATTCTATCAAAATACTCCGTATTGCAGCTTCATCTCATAGTTATAGAGAATGAATAGCTTTCGCGGAAACCTGCTAGTTTAATTTCGAAAAATAATTTTTTGTGAAATGGCAGAGTTAATTTCCTTTTGCTCTCTGATGCGGTTACTTAAGTGATTAGTGCCTGCTTCACGTCCTGTGCTTGTAATTGACGCTCCAAGAGTTGGGTTGGTGGAGAAATTTCCCTGACGCCTGTGATTATTGACAGTGTATTGACAGTGATTGAGACAGTCTTACCTGATGATGACTGCTAGACAGTTGAAACACGTGTTGTAAGAGTTTGAAATAAATTTGGTAGACAGTACGATATCGTTTGAGTACCATTGCTTCTTCATAGCTTGTAATCATACGAAGTCCGATTTTCTCCAAGGGAAGAAAAGTCTTGTTGGCGAGAAGCAGTAGTCTTAAGTATGGGTATTCAGATAGTTTTGTAACTTTTGCACGGTTCATCTTAGAATATCTCCGATTATTATGTAATTATTAGATATGATTTAATGTTACTCACTTTCAATTACCCCAGTGATGTCATAATTTTAGGGATCGTATGTAGATGCACATCATTTGTGTGTTGCGTTTCAGGTAATTGGACTATAATTAGTGCATACTGTATTGAATTTTATTAGCTGAAATATATTTTAGCTTCAACGTTTATTTGTGCTATTCGTGGCAAAATTGAATGCTTTGACACACCACGGATCACTTAAAAAGGAAGATTCATAAACGAAAACATTATTTGAAAAAATTACGTGAGTGAAACTGATCCTTCGGGAAATATTCACAAAGGTTGACCCATATGAGTGATCTATGTAAATTTATGAGATGGCTAGAAGACAGTAAAATCTACGGTCACAATATTTTGTGTCACACGCGTTGCGCGATGATATTTCCTCCAGAAAGGTTCTCAATTTTATTTGCCCTCTCCGATCATGCTCAATGTCCCTCCCAATGGCTCTAGCAGCTTTCCTATTCCGCGTGAATGCTTCTGAATTGCTGGTGGTTCTAAGCGATGGGCTTTGAGGAGGAGAGAACGAGGCATTATGGGGCTCTCTTAGTTGCGCCATCTCGTGGATTTCGCTCGGTATCGTCCATTCTTCACTTTCCGTAGACAGAAAGCACCTCGTTCCTCGCGCATTAAGCATCTTCCTTGGGGAAGTCTAGCGAGCGGTGTTCTGTATCAGGGGAAGGAGCTTGGAGAGGAAGATGGAAAGTCCAAGACACGGAAGTTACCCTCCCGGTATCGCTGACGTCCTCGCATCGCAATGTTTAATAACCGCATTCCCGAAACACATTGCTCTCCACCTCCATCCCTAACCACTCATATCTCTCTCCTCCTCTCTGTTGGCCTGGTCGTGGAGGATAGGCTCAAATCGTTCTCAATCCTGACTAAAGGCATTCCACTTAAACAAGCCGACTCGGGAAGAAATTTAATGTGCTGAGCTGGTGTGATCACTCTATATTACTGAGATGGCAAGACCAGGCGATAAAACTTTCATTTTCATATTGCAACATTCGAAAATTGGCTCCCAGGCAGGGAGTCGCCACAGATTTGAATTTACGTTCAGGGCTAAAAATTGCTACGAAGGTTTACGCGGTTTTCTATTGCTCACCGCAGTTCTGAAAATGGACCTTAATTCAGCATGCTTAAAAATATATATTAACAGATTTTCATAACTTTTTCGATTTTGAAGAATGTAATAATATATATTTACATATTTTTAAATGTGGCAGAAAGCTAGGGGTGATTAATTACAGAATAATTAGGACCTGACGAAGTCAACTGGAATGCCGGCAAAACGGTCGTCAATAAAAATGGTTTGACGCAGGCAGAACCCAAAAACTACCGATAGGGCTAAAAATACTTATGAATAAACTACGTTACTCAAGTTGCACAAACACAGGGCATTATTTTAACCCTTTATCATGTTTCTATAGCTGACAGAAACGGCAAAAAATGGACTCTACATGGTGGAGCAGATTCCTTTCAAATCTCCCACCGTGAAAACGGTAGAAAGATATCATCTCTTATACCTATTGCCAGCTCTTTTCTTTATTTCCTTCCAAGCAGAAGTAAAAGCCGTCTTGTAGGGAATGTCTACTACATGGCCAGAGCCCAAACATCCCCTGCCGTGACCACGTCGTTGCAGTGTAGTGTGTAGATGAAGTTAGCCTCCTCATTCCAAACACCTCAGTGTTTAATAGCCGCGTTCCCCAAAACACATTGCCCGGCCTCCCGCACCTTCCTCAACCCGTACACCTGCAAACTCTTCCATTCCCCCTTTATCCTTTGGTTTGGCCGAAGAAGATTGACGCAAATCGTTGGCCAGCCGCACCACCCCCTTTAACTACCATCTCTCCGCTTGCGAGCACCCAGCCACGCCGCAGCCACCGCCGCGCCCCTCCTCATCCTAGCGGCTTTCATCCTAACCATCCGACCGACAAAGGAAGGAAGGGATCCGTGAATATTTCATCGCGGAAGGCGGCCGTTGAATGGAACGTGCTTTCGCGTGGGCCGGCGGTTGAAAGGTGTGGCTCCGTGTATTACGTGTGTGTGTGTTCAGCTTGTGTGTGGTCTTCTGCCTTGCAGGACTTAATCGAAGCGCCGTAGAGTGGACGGACAGCCCACCCAAACCTCCTCTTTTCCCCCTCCCCCGTCTTTGGAATCGCCTCGTTTTCGGATGAGGTGGTATGAGCCACGGCCATGGCGTGGAGTAACCGGACAGGGAGAGAAAGTGCAATCTAGGCGGCCAGTCATCTGCCTTCCCTCCCCGTTCAGTAGTAGTGGGCGAAACCCAACTCATCCAAAGAGGCAGTAAGGGTGACCCCTTACTCGGCATACACGATCCTTTTAAGGGCCTTGTATGAGCAAGGGATGGGAGTACCTCGTGGGGAATATATGCAAAGATGTTATGTCGAGGGCTTTCGGAAGGGTCAAATGATTGCATGCAGGGGGTGCGAGGGTTCTGCTCCCCTCGCAATTTTTGTCCCAACCACCCTGCTCTCAAGAATGCTCGTCCAAATTTTTTGAACCTTCATTCTGCCAGCAATTTCGTGCATCTCACACAGTGTGACAGTTATTGAGCTGAGTGACTTTCTCACAATCGTTTACGGTTTAGGTACTTTGAGCGAGATAGTTCCATAGTCATAATGAAGACAATATTCGAATTACACATTTTTATTTCAGCAGCTGTAGGTAGCATGGATTCAATAGTTCATAATTTATGATTCCATATTGTACTGTTGTATGACTGAAATTCTAAGTACATTCATACGTACATACCAAACACCCTGTTCCTTTCCAGGATAGGGAGAGTCTCTAAGTTTCACTCATAACTGCATATTTGTGTACCTAACTGCTTCAATAATTTCCTTCATACTGTCCTATCCTTGCAAACCTCTTTTGCCTCATTTACCTACCCCCATACACATCATACACGCCCTCCTGTTTTTAAGACTCCTAACATTCCTCCTCCTCAGAATTTCCTCAATCACATTCAACGACAACTTTCTTGGCCTACCTCTCGCACCATTCATTTCACTCTTATATATCTGATTCGTTATTCGACTCTCAACATGGCCAAACCAACGAAGCACACTCCTTTCTTATATGTCCATTACTGGAGTATCAAACCCACATTCATGTATTACCCACCCATTCCTGACCCTATCCATTCTACTTTTGCCTCAAGAAATACTACCTAAGTAATTTTATATAAATAAGTATCCCCAAAGTAGAACATCGAGCGACGACGCGACATTGTCGCAGAACGAAAATGAGGGCTGCAGAAAGATATCGTACGCATTGAAAAATATATTGGAATGCTATTTACTAAGCTAAATGAAAACAAATAATTGATCATGTGTGAATTGCTTACTTATTCTCCTATAAAACCTCTATGATTAATTTTTTTACTAAAACGCCCGCACTCGCAGAAACGTTTCGTCTTAGCATCAACCGTTGAAGAAAGATTAAACACGTTCTGCTATGGGATAAATATCTTTTTCTTTACCTTGACTCATCTTTTTTCACGGGGTATGTTTAAAACTCCTATAAAACGGAAGGTATAACAAAGGTATGCTTGGAAGGTTGAGATATTTTTCTTTAGAATGAGGCTAAATTCAATGATTTCTAGGTGAAATGATATGTCGCTCAAAATACTGTAGATATATTATCACGTGTGCAACGTATAAAACTGTGTCATTTTTGGCAATGTTATAATTTTTTCATTTTTGGAAATATTATAATTTTGTTCTTAGTGTTTGAAAATACTCAGAAATTTATTTTCTTTATCATATATCATTTTTCCTCTCTTTTTTGAGAAAATAGATTAAGTTTGAATGCAAAAACACTATGCAAGGTCCATCCAAAAAGAAAATTTCCGTTTGACTGGTCAAAGAAAACAAGCAACTGCATTTTCAGGAAAAAATTATTGTGAAAAAATCTGTAGACTGTCAACAATTTTTTTACCCAACTCCAACTATTTTGCATACTCCTGTCATTGTGCGGCACAAAATTTTTATTCTCTTTTAGTAAAAAGTTACCACATGTGATGTCATACAAGTAACAAGATGTTCTTTGATATTGTCGTCATGGTTGAACCTCTTGCCGTCAGTGCTCAATTTCAGGCGCAAAAAAGATGAAAGTCACTAGCGAAGTCCGTTGTCAAGAATGAAAACAATGCTGCTGGTGAATATCCCTCGAGAATGAGATGTTACAATTTAATTTGCCACTTCAAACAAGAACCATGAAGCGCACACATCAATCAGATAACTCATAATAGCATATACTGCTTCTCAATAAGTCAGGGTAAGTATCACGCATGCGCCAAATTTCAATCGCAGCCCTGCGGCGGCAAATAATACAAACGCAACTCACTTCTAAACGTGCGTCGTATGATATTGAATTGATATTGGTTAATGGATAGAGCTAAACACGCTTGGGTGAATGTGGTGAAAGAGACTCTTGAGAGGAGTTATATTTGGAATCATTGGCATGGAAGCTCGTGTATGAATGAATGAACGAATTTAGTATAAGCATAAAAGGTATGAAAGAATTTGGCACTAGTTTGGAAGTTCTTAGAGTCAATTACAGAGATGTCGCTGTACCAACTCCGAAAGTGAAAGATGAGTTGCATCATGTCTTTTTCCTTACATCTTATTCTGCCTAAAGATTATTTTGTTAAAAAAAATTGAAAATTTTGCATGCATATAAACACGAAAATCTCATTCATTCTTTCATTCTTGCTCCGGCCAAAAATAGGGTCTAAGGGAATTTTTCGCCGTTCAAGAATTTTAGTTCTCTTCTATTTCACTAAATTTTATCTTTATATACGTCAAGTAATTCGGAGCCTTTGTCATATCTGATCGTTTCATCATAAAATATATCGTTGCTGGATGTATAATTAGGTATTATTCGGCTCAAAGTTTTCCAGTGAGACTAAATTTCTTTCAATCGGATCTTACCGTTTTGTTCTGGTTACAAGCACATATTTGAATAGAAGTTTGGTCATCGGAGCTAGATTATCCATCAGTCTATTCTCTCTTGGGTACTCATAAAAAGGGAATCAACTAACCTGATTCCCATTATTTTATTATTATATTTTATTTTATAATTATGTGTACTTACATAGGTAAACATTGGAGCTGTAACAAGTAATTTCTTTGTTGTTTTTCTACTTTGTATTATGCCCCACGTTATGGGAGCCAAAAATGTAAAAGGTATTAATACAAATTAATACGCGAAATGCCACACGTTGTGGATAAACATGTAACACGAAAAACTATTGATTCTTTTACCTGGAAAGAAACCACGATTGCGATATCTTCTCGTACCTTATATTTTAATTACTTTGCCCCAGCTAGCTCGTCGGGAACGAAAATACATGAAACATTGCAGGTTTAGAGATACGGTTGCAATTTACTTGACAAAATGAAATATTCAATTTACAGACAATTTAAATAATCAAAATAATTCCTTATACACTTAGGTCAGGACCAACTGTATATTCTAATTTAGACACAAATTTGGTGTATGAATAATTATTCCTTCCTTTAAGTATATTGTCTAATTATTTGCCACACTTCATCACTTAAACTTTTCACAAAATCCAATTACTTGATACAAAGGGATACCAGTCACAAACTTAATTCTTGGCCAATTAAAACCTCTTGCCTTATGGCTTATTGTATCTTATATGAAAATAAAAGTTTATAGCTACAACCCAATTATTCGACGACACAGGTTGGTTTGTCCCTCTGTGGTCTGGAAAATCCTCTCAGCCTGCGTGGTGTTCGTCCTTGGCGGGCCCTCAGCTTTTTGGGTCTCGTCCTGTTGTAAAATCTCCCGTTCCTCTCCTTAATTCCAGCTCCTTTGTCAATTCTCCTTTTCTACATGGGCTATGTCTCGCACGATGCCACACTCTGGAACTTCCCTCTACCAAAAACTTGCGTGCTCTCTCTTTGCACGTCCGTTCACTGCGAGGGTTTTCTACCAAGCTATTTGCGTGCTGTCTTTGCACGACCGTACACTCCGACGGTTTGCTCTACAATCCCCTTTTGTTGCCGACGCTTCCACTCCTTAGGTCTATTGTTTATTCTCAAAATTCACTATATGGTGGGTCCCTTATTGTTATTATAAACCATGAGGTGGTAAAAGAAAAATGGCAAGGCCAGCGTTATGTTACAGAGCACTTATCGATATATGGAGATAATGAGCAGATAAACATTTGAATAGTTGATAAGGAATATGGAAATCTATTGTTTAAAGAAGGTGGAATAATGAAGACGATTAGTAGACTGTAGTTCCTCTAGGTACTGAGAATGAAAGAAAAGAGCGTGATATACAAAGAATCAGGAGTGGTTCAGGAGCAGGAATGAAGTAGACTAAATATAGAAAGACCAATGTGAATGGAAAAAACTTTGAGAGGTTCTAAAGCACTGGACACCTTGATGAATTAGTGAAGAGTGTGGTATTCAAATAGTGAGAGGAAATAGGAGCAGATCTGAGCGTCATCACGGAAAATAGATATGAGCTAGACAAGAGTTTTTGGGGAAAGAAATAACTACAAATCTAATGCAAAAATTCACAGAAAATTTATTTCCCGTGCTTACAAATATACAAAAGCTCTTACGAAGACCCAATACGAGCCAATATTCTTTTGGGGTCTTCCGGTATGGAAAAGTAAAAAGAGAGCGATTCTCAGAGACTAAAAATAAGTAATTAGTCTCCATTTTAGGGTCCACACTTGGCCTAGAAATGACATATTCCTTTCAGTGGGATTTTACCTGTTTTGATGCGTAAGAAGTCCTATAAAAATACTTTGAAAATCGCCGTTTTGAGTTTCTTTTAATGAATGCCGAATCAGATGAACACCTCTTCATGTGTTCATGCTCTGTGTGCTCGATGAGCTTGTGTGTAAGTTTTCCAAATCGTTTCTCTAATCTAGCTGAGAAGTAAATTGAAAAGATCTCATGTCGGGGGATTCGGCACTGTTTATGATCACATTAGTGCCGAGAAAAGATTTGCCTAATGTTTTGTTTGGAGATCGATTTTTGTTCGTGGTCATTTAAACTACCGATGTTTCAGCTGAACATGGGCAATTTAAAAAGATTTAAAACATGATTTTGGAGAAACATGCAATGGATCAGCAGTGTGAGAGTATAAAATGCACTGATTATTGTAGGATAGGGAAAAATACTGCTAATGAAAATAACTATGAGGAAGCCTTTGATATTTTGGCATACGTTTCGCTGAAATCAGAAACATAGAGGGAAATATTGAGGGAAATACTGAGGGAAATCAAGGACATGAAAGGAAATGCAATAAAATAATAGAAACCTCATTAAAGTAATAGACAGGTGGAAGAAGATGCTGTGGACCGACTGTGATGGAAAATTTGCTATTTTTACTTAACGGCACCATAACCCTTGTGAGCAAACAGTAGGATGTTAGTGAGACGAAGGATTTGGTTCCAATGATGACAAATATAGCCGTTTGACGTACCATAAAATATAAAAGTTTCTTGAATGCTATAGAATAAGTAATACCTCGATTAAATGAGCTGCATGGACAGCCTTAAACCTACCTAATGAACACCATCTTTGTTGCTAGCACTCTATTGGATCTGTGGTGCTTTTTTCCAAGAGATGTTTGTTGGTTTTTTCCCATTATTGACGCATTTCAGCCATCTTTTACGTCTATCTAGGTGTATGTTAAAAATGTTCGCTTTTACCTCCTGAGTCGTCTGTAAAGCCATAGACTATATCATTGGGACATATATATACGTAGAATATCACAAATTGCTAGTGGATCCCAAACATATCGTTAGGTAATATCCGAGGTGAGATGGCCACAAGTAACTGAGTAAGGGAAAGAATAAGAAATGAAACTTTCAAAATAGTTTTTGGGAGGGCGAATTTCCATATTTTTCATGCAATTACTTGTGATGAGAACTAGTGGGAAAGAAACCTACTCCTCTCCAATAATTCATCCAAACCGACGAGCTATCTATTGTTAATAATTTTAATACCAGAAAGTAACACCAATTATTTACAATCAAGACACATCTTGGCGCTTGAGATTTACTTGTTATTCCCAGAATCCTGCAGGCCTATTCACGACTGAAATTTTAATAGTTCGTTACGTTTGCTGAAGCTATGGAGTGTGCCATCCGAAATAATTTAAAAGCTTTCAGGCACATTAGTTCATCAACTAATATAAGCATTGAATAGCCTTTGAATTCAGTATTCATTCGAAGTTAATGCAACAAGGATGGTAACGAGTACTGAAATTCTTGAAATGAAACTCTTAAATTTGGCCTTACGACAAGGTTCTTTTCCTTAACCACCACACTTGATTAGACATTGAAACATCTTCTTCAGGCCTAAACAGTAAATTTGTTTGGACACAGATGTATTTTTGAACATTCGAATTTTAATTATTACATATGACCACTCTTCCACGGTTGCTGATTACTATTTGATTTTAAAATGAGCAGCATAAGAACGTACTCAATTTCTCATGTGAATGTTTCACTTCAAAATGACGTGCAACTTGATGACCATTTTTATATGCAGTCTTTATGTGCAATGCAAAGACAGACACGCATGGATATGATAATTTTATTTTGTTAAATAAAGTAGTTATTTTTAAGCACATTTGCTTGGACGATGATTTGTCACTGGAGTATTTCTTTGAACCTTCATATTGTTCATCTGTAAATAATTGCGATGTATCATCAGTGCTTTAGAGTATATTTTACATATGAGTACACTGCTTCTAAAAGTATATTTAGAGAATAATGTTTACGCTTCCGTATCTTTCATGAAATAGATATTTCTACTATTATCGTATTATCTTAGAGTTGATATCCAACTAGGTGCATATAATCACTTTTGTTCAGGTGCAAGTAGGTAGTCAGAAAATATGATGATCTACCTCCCCAAGCAATGCTATCATAAACTTCTGACATTATTAATGAAGAGGTATGATCGCAAAATCGCTTTGGTTAATGTGATGTTAATAGGCCCTCTATGCTTTGATGCTTAATGGCTCCCATAAAATATTGAAAAGGCTATATCAATCGATTATATCCTCAATTTAATCGACTGCTTCGGTAATGCCACTGCTAGACCGATTTACGCAAATTTTACGATGAAGTGCTTAGTGATAACCTCCCAGATTGATTGTGGATAAATCGACTTGAAAATGTCTTGGAACGATCATTATAATAATTTTAAACGACAATTGATGCTTCCGGCAGCATGGGACCATTTATTTTGCGTACAAGTGGGAATATCAACTGTTTGATGAGATAATTGCATTAAATAATTTTATAGAATAGCCACTGTTTATTATGAAATAATTATATCGATAAACCTGTGTTAAGCAACCACCGACAGTTCCGCTGAAAATGGTCTTTGCGGGTCTTCCGCCGGTGAGACAATTGTTGGCCGACATTTCCAAACCTTCCTCCGCAGTCGTCTTCAGGGTACAGCCCAGGCAACATTTCCTGGAAACGTCCAGTATTCATTAAATTATCGGTTAAGTTTCCTAGGCTGGTCACCTCATGAAACTAAGCTTGGTGGCTAGGTACTTACCATTTGTCTAACGACTGCAATATAATAGTTTACTTAGACGCAGCGTGTTTTCATTGAGCTTTGATATTCGTTACTAAAGTCTACAATCCCGTTTCATTGGTTAGTCTGAATTAATTTTTAAAAAAGCCTTTTAAAAAGGAGTACAGTTTGCAATCTACGAGCCTTCCGGGTACAAGTAACCGGAGTTTAACTCTTTGCGTCTATTTCAAGAAGTGATCACTTCTCATTTGTTGTAGTTTTTTCTGCAATTTCTAGGTTAATAAAGTGATTTATCGACGGAAACATAGTTGTATATAA
Source organism: Ceriagrion tenellum (assembly GCA_963169105.1). NCBI lineage: Eukaryota > Metazoa > Arthropoda > Insecta > Odonata > Coenagrionidae > Ceriagrion > Ceriagrion tenellum. Next base: position 81,243,234 of record OY720641.1, on the reverse strand, counting down.
TTTTTGTGACCATATAATAAAGTTTAATACGTATAAATACGGAAAATAATAAAATATATGTCAATTTTAAAAATAAATTTTCCGCTGATGAATTTAAGAAAGCTACCATTACGTTAAATAAACGAAACCTTGAGACGCGCATTAACCATAAAAATTCTTGCATGAACCATTTTATAAAATTTTATTCAATTTCTCATTATTTCAAATGAGGAAAAAATACTGGAGCAAAGTCAAAAAATGGAATTTCAAGGTGAAGGATGTACCTACATTTACACTGGCATGAATTTATAAATAGCACGCCATCCAGTCGGGAAAATGGAACAAGCTCAGCGCGGAAGTCGAAGAGCAGTCATTCCGAAGTTGTGTTTTCCGAGGCCATTTCCTACCATGACTGACAAAAATAAATGGCACTGTTTTTAAACTCAAATGCATTTCCCTTCTCTGTTTATTTATGTCTTGGTTTTTTCCTGCGTTTATATTTTACAGTGCTCTTGGTGCCACTTCAATGAATTACAAACCTAGTACCTACTAATGGACTGAGATCCGCGAGAAATATATTCAGTCGCATATCCGGTGTAGAAGTCGGAAGTCCAGAATTATGGGAAGCTACCATTAAATTGGGTGCATACGGAGGAAGTTTTGTCATTTTGATTGCGTTGGAATGAATATTTTGGGGCCATCGATATCTACCGGAATGTTTTGATAATTTTATCGACAAAATTTATCACAAGGTTTCAAATCTAAGATAAAATACAAGGATAATTGCTGGTATGGATAAGGATTAGAATAAAACGTATTACAATTATTGTATATTTGATGAACACAATGACATTAGGCTTTGTAAAATATTCAACAAAACAATGCAACCCGACCAGCTTCCGGCTGCGGCTTCCGACCAGCTTCCATACGTTGTAGGTCAGAAAAGGAAACAATCTCTATTATCGTTAACTCAAAATGCCCACGTTGTGAGTATCAAAAATGGAAAATAAATGTGAGATAAATTAACCACGGTCTCCTACCTTTTTCAATTGCCCCAGCCTTCTCTGCGGTAGATAACATAAGAAACACAAAACAACATGCGATACGTGATAACTAGCAATTTAACTGATCAGACAAAATCATATCATTGAATCAAGACACACAAAAACATAGTATATAATATCTTTACCTTTAACTTAAGGTCATGACCCAGACAATTGTAATATTCTGCACCTCATACAGTTACTTCAAATGATTTACTTATCTTTAAACATTTTATGATAATCAACTTCTTTGAATTAAGCCATATATCTTCTTTAAACATTCATTACTCCAATGTAAATAAAACAAAACTAGCATCAACCTCTAATCCGGGTTGTACCAAACTGGGTTTGTATGGCTTATTTAAAATACAGAATTAAAGTCCATATTTACGCTCTTGTTGACAATACAGGTTGATACGTGGCTGTTGTCACTCTAGCTTTACAGCCTCCGGAACCCGTAGTCCTGGCGTAATGTGATCACAGCATCTGCACGAATGGTAGTCCTGTATCAGGGTCTCTCTCTCTCTGGCCCCCGTATCGCGGCTGAATGTCCGCTTCCTCCGGAATATGGCACAGAACCCCACCGCACGTCCGTTCCCTTCAAGAACTCTGCTGTCAATCCTCGCTCGTGCTTTTCCATTCGTCCCCCTCCCCAATTCTTCACTGTTGGCTTTGGCTCTGCCCTCCGTTTCCCTATTGTTTCACTGCGAAAAGTTAAACATGGTGGGTGTTTAATTGTTATTTCTCCCACGCGGTGGGAAAAGAATATGGAGGCCCGCGTTGTGTTACAGCTTTTAGCGCTACCGTAGTATTTTTCTCAATGGTGCAGTCCCTTAGCGAAAAGAGTGTCGTACTTCAGAATGTTCACTAAGCCATTCGCCTTGAGTGGGTGCATGCATTCTCCGGTTTAATGTCTCATTAAATCTAAATAAACATTAGCCATTTAACAAATATTATTATTAAAAGTTAAATTAAAAAAATATAAACATGACCATGCTCCGAGTTAAACATAGAATACGTAAAATGGTGTAGGAGGGACAGTTTAGCAACTAGCAAAATGAGCCTTCGCTGACCCATAATGTTAATTAATCCTTTTTCCTGGGTAAATGTATGAGAAAATGTATAAATAAGGTAATCCGGCATGGAAAGGGAAATACTGTACGGACCGCGGGCGGTGTACCCATGAGTACCTTAGCAACTTTAATATTTTTACCTATACGCTTCGAGGAAAATATTTGTTTTAATCCAAATCTTTCGTTAGTTCAATAACATATAAGCATATCTTCTCTCTAATCAGACTCAGTTAATGCATTTGCACCTCTGAGAGTCTTATGCCCGTATTTATAGTCGTATTCCTAGGGGCTACCTGGGTGTCCCCTTGCCAGGTAATACCTAGGGATCCCCTACGCTGAGCGATTCATAAACCTTACCTGGGTAACACCCAGCCAGGCGACGCTTGGGTAAGAGATTTGGCAGCAATCCCACGCAAAAATACATATGAACGGTTTCGCTGAATGGTTCTCGATGTTTTCGATGCTCATTTCTCACCGTAACCAAGCACGCTATAAACAATACTATACTTTACTGTTACACGATGTTGATGAAAAATGATTGAAGGAAAATGAGAGAATGTTTTCAATATTACGTAAATATTTATTTAATATGAATGGTGAGGAATATAAGGGTGTTTCAATAAGTACCCGTGTTTCGATAAGTACAAGAATTTACCATGGAAAGTTGTTGATATTATCGTGTACTGCCATTAGTGCAGTAGTATCAATTCGTCCCACGCGTGGGCAGCAGTACTGCGTTAGGGGAGCTTTGGGTAAGCTGCATGCCTTACCCAGGAAATCGACGGCCTGGGGGAGGGTTAGGGGACGGCAGTCCCCTGGGTAACGATTATGAATACCATTTCTAAGCCAAGGGGTTCCCCCAAACCTGGGTGACACCCAGGTAACGACTAAAGAAAAAAAACCCGTATTGGCCCTTATCGTCCAAAACTTCTAAGAGCCCTTGATATTTTCGGATGAAGTATGTACACCTTAACTTCATATTTATATTTGCACCCCTATATACAAAATAATCGTAGAAAACTTTATCGTTGGCTTTAGACAACTTTCAAACATGTTGTTAAATATAAATGTTTGTTTTAGATCGAATTACCTATGTCTTTTCAAGTTTTTCAAAGATTTAAAATTATATTGTTTTCCAAATAAAACATCTAAAAACACCCTCTTTTTTATTCTTCGGCGGAAGTATACAATTATCTTATGTACACAAAATTATAACGAAAAAAATACGTTTTTGTTCATTTGAATTTTAAGTTTACTCCGCCAAAAATAGTTAAAAATTTGCAATTAAAATTTATTTTACAATTTCTTGAAAGTAATAGGCACATTATTTGAATAATTATCAATAATCAAAGTATAACCCTGAGCCTATTCTGATTCCTAACCCTGAGATATGACAATTTTAATACTTATTAAAGGCTCTAGGTGAATACGTGAATATTTTTACAAAACATTGTGCTGTTGGCCACAAGAAATACCCATTTTTGAATTACGGATTCTCTTATTATTAATCGTAACTTGGACTGGAAGTGTTTAACTCTAGAACTCTCTCAAAGTTACCCCTGCAGGTAGTATTATTTTGTGACAGGTTTTCCTTTATTATTTGCATGTACCACGAAGTTAGATACAAAGTGGTTACCATAGGTAAATAGTGAAAGACTAATGAAAAAGAAATGCATTAATAATGGTTGACTTTAGTTTTTGTTTCCCTCCTTGCTAAGGTTCATATATTCTGCTCTCTATTTGTCCAACTCCAATATTTATCTGAGCGCTCCATTTAGCATTTTAAAAATTACCATTATATTCATAAAAATCAGTAAACAATAAAAATTACATAAAAATTATTAATGAATAATATAATCACCTTGATATCACTTTACCTCAAAAACTACAAAATAAAGACCCTGATTTTTATTTTTCTCCTTAATCAAGGAAAGACATAGGCTTCTGATTCTGAGCGTGTTTCATTCCAACAGTTACCTGATTGTTTGAACTCTGTGCAGCCACAACCTATATAGCTTTTACGTCAATAATCAGGTATTTAAGTCACCGGACGAGAATTCATTTGCCGTTTTATTGAAAGAAAGTCTGTATAAATGTGAAATTGACGCAATCCCGTCTTCCTTCAATTCATTTTAGGTATCATTGACTCTAAAATTAGAAATGAGTATATAATTTAGCAACTTTGTGATGGCGACTTATTTTATTTAAATGTTGAACCTCACTAAACTCGTCCTAAACCGCTCTTTACCCTGCAATGATATAATTCATTATATTATCAAATAAATTCACTTTTATTATTCATATATTTAAGATTTTCAGCTGCCCTACATTTTGTTTAGCTGCGAAAAGTTACCACACCTTATTGCCAATCGGTAGACGCACTTATACTAAATTTCTCTGTAAGACTGTTCCCGCGTCTGTGTTTATATATTCAAAAGTCACAATCAATTGGCAGAAGATATGTGGTTCCAAATCCGGCGTAGCTCGTTGGAAATCCGGATTTTTTTCATGATGAAAAGATAACTTTATCTGATTCCACTTTTAATTTTTTCTAACCGACCCAGGTTCCGGCATTTTACGCCATTTTCAAGTTACCTTGCTCTTTAGTTAGATGCAATGTGATCACCAAAGGAAATTATTCATTAAGTTGTTTCATTCCAACTGTTACTCATTTATCGTTTCGTTCGGCGAACCTAAAATACAGGCACTTTCCTAGGATGTAATTATTGCCTGCGTCATGAGGTCAGTAACTGAACTAAATCTTTATTTTGTAATTTTTGAAGCCTTCTTGATATGTTACTAGTGTATTTAATGAGCGTGTCTCCTATATGACTGTTGAATAAAGTGGGGACTAGAACTGAACCTTCGAACTTTAACCAAATCGTGATATTTAGGATGCATCCATGAATCCTTTCTAGTCCTTTAACTTCAAAGCAGTTTTCAAAAGCTCGTAGGCTGGCGGGGTAGGACGGGAATAGCTCGTATGAAGCCAAGGAACGGAATAGAAAGGCCTACTTGCAAGCCACCTTGAAAATGGCGTAATATGCCGAAACCAGGGTCGGTCAGAGAAAATTAAAAGGTGTTAGCAAATAGCTCCGGTTTACGATACCTCTAATTTCATCCCAAATTCAAATCGATTGGCTCAGAAAGAAGTAAATGTGAAAAATGTTAGCAGTGGCTGTCATTATTGTAGGTATGCGGTTTCCCAGAAATGCTGTTTCGTCAAAAAATTCTACGATGACCATTTTTGCTTGAAAAAAAATATCCTTACTAAGCCCAAGCAAGGAAAAATTTGAAGAAAACCCTGGTCGTGAGGGTACAAACCTTTTCTGATATCGGGTGCTTTGGCATGGAGTGACCCTCCAAGGTTTTTTTGTTTAGTACCCTGCTAAAAAATTCCTTAGAAGCTGTTCTGTAGAACGTAAAGAATTATACAGAAATTGACTCTTTTTCTTCAGAACTAGTTCCTTTCCTAAGGATCTGTACGGAACGTGAGAGCCTTACTCTACAGAACATATGTTCATTAGATTTATTTTCTGCAGAGAAAATAACTCCTTACAAGCTGTTTTGTAGAATTTCAGCAACTCTACGGAGATATGTGAGGTTTCCGTTGACCCAGTTCCTTTTCTAAGGACCTATATGGAGAGTCATCGGGAATTCCAAAGAACGTACTAAGGAATTCTGCAGAACGTCCTGAGGTATTCTGCAGAACATCCTAAGGTATTCTGCAGAACGTCGTAGGGAGTTTCGTAAAATGGCGTTTCAATATTTTAAGGAATATCTACAGAACTTTTTAAAAAAATTCTGTTGAAGTATTTATAAGGAAACTATACAGAGTTTTAAGCAGGGTAGTGAAACTACATATTTAGTTGACTTTCTCCGTCACGCTACAATACCTATCTGCTTAGATGTACTTAACCTTGTATCGCTGTGTATTTCTGTAGTCATTAATGCTAAATGGCAGGCCTTGAGTTTAGCATATATTTGATAAATTTTACTTCATGACAAGTTTGTTGCTGGTTTTAGCTGATGCATCAGTGGTTGTAGTTTCAATAACTCCAGTAGTTCAATTTCGAATGCATTTCGGTAATAACCCGCCCCTACCTCACACCAGTGAGGTGGCTCGCAGGGTAACTTGCAGTTATAGATGTATGGGACGCAATGTGAAAAATCAAGAGTGGAAGACGGGGATGACCTCACCTTTGTCCAAAGAGGAGTGAAAACTATTGAGTCGGTCTTCAACCCCATCTCTATCCACCCCTTAGGAAAAGAGTGGGAGTTGCACGAGATAAACGTTAGGTGGCGGGGCAGGACGGGAAGTGCTCGCATGGAGCCAAGGAACGGAATACAAAGGCCTCCGTCTTCCATCGTGTTTTTTTTGTTTTTTTTTTGCTTTTTTTTCCTCGAGTCCTCCTTTTAAAATCTTCCCCACCAGCCGGCCGACCACGTTCGTTCTCCTCCCCGCCAACGGAGGCAGCACGGTCTTCGCCACGCAGAGACCTCACGCGCGCGGCCGCACTCACAAACACGTAGTAACGCGCTAGGCTCACTCTTGGGGCTTAATTTGATGGATGTTGGGGCCTTAGAGAAGAGAGGACGGAGGGGTTAACTCGCCGAAAAAGTTGCTCGAGTTCTCTGTTCTTCATCATTCCTTTACGTTCTCTTCCATTCCTTCCGTTTCTTCGTCCTTTCTCCCTCCTCCATCCGCTTTCTCTCCCCAGTCCAGGGAATGATGGGTGCGATTTTCACAGCTGTAAACTTATTCTTGTTACTTTTATTTGAAAACTGAATTCGTTTATTCGTGCAGAGGAGTTGATTTTGTTTGCTGTTGACATTCGGTGTAATTGTTTTCAGGAGCTCGTTGGAAAAAAAATAGCGCTGTTTAGACAAGTCAGGGAAATGGAGGTGTTGACGAGACAGCTATCCAGAATGCTGGAATGAAATTAATTTAATTGAACATTTCATTTTTTTTAATTAGCCCCACTAGTATAATTACAGATTTACCTGACTTCCAACAGTTTTGCTATATTTTTTAAATCGCGTCATCTTTTTTGACTTGACGTGTTTTCTCCGTCGTATTTTTACCTGAAATAACTATGAAATGTATGTGACGGATGTCAAAATTATTATCAGTGCTTACTTACAGTGTTATCAAGATATAAAGTCGTTGTTCAACACGCTTCCCAGCCAATGGAATCACGTTCTGAAGAATATTGAGCGTTATGATACCTGGTGATAGAGTGCTGACAGCTTGTTTCAATTGATGGCTTTGCTTTTGAAACTCAGGTTAGGAAATAAATTCGTATTATAACTAATGAAAAACCTCAGTTTGTGAATCCTTTGATGCATAGGCTACCAAGATGTCTGGATGAACAATATCTCCCCTCCACACAGCTATGAAGTGAATAGCATTATAAGAATAAGGTAACTTACTGAACTGAAATCTTAATTTTGTAATTTTTGGAGCCTCCTTGACATGTTACTGGTTTATTTTGTGCTCGTGTCTCATATATGGCTGTTGAATAAAGTGGATTCCTTAACTGGACCTTCGAACTTTAAACAAAGAGTAATATAAAGGCATTCATCTATTTATCCTCTCCAGGCCACAATCTATAATAAGAACTAGGAATATTTTATGTCACACCCTTTTAATGCTTTCAGAACAAAAGCACAGATCTATTGTATATATGGCTTCAAAGACGTTTATGTCGTTTAATTGTTTTAATTGTTATCAATGGTCTAATTGGTCTAATTTTAAATTAGTAGAGATTCATAAGTCGATCGTTACAACTATTTTTTCCTCTCCTTTCTTTCCTTTCCTTCTGAGATGTGTTCTTTGTTTCTTCCATCTCTCAAGGACATCTCACAGCGTCTCGCCCCTGCCGGTGGCCTTCTTCCTACTTCCTTTCCTTCCTCTTCCACTTTTTCTCTCGTCTTTCTTCTTCCCCTAGTCCCATGCTCAGTTTGCCTTTCAAAGTTCTCTCCTCAATCTCCGTCTTCTCCTGTCCTTCTTGACGTTCCCGTCTGGTCATTATTCCTAGCGGCGGAGGAGTTGATTGAATGCCAGCGGTTGGCTATGTGACCGAAAGAACTTATCCTCTGAAATCCAGCCTTATAGATGTTGCGTTTGTTTAGTGGATTTAACAGTCACTAAGATTGTGTGAAGTAATTAAAGTTTACAAATGCTTTGGGCTTGCGGATGGAAAGGTCATTTTCTTCTTGCCATTTTTCTTTCCAGGTGACACATGTAATTCGTTTTCTTTGTTTTAATCCACCTTCTGTTTGTGCTTGAAAGGTTTTAGCATTTTGATTTATTTTATTGTAAATTATCACCGTATTTACTATAAAAACACTTTTGAATTGTTAACTCAGTTTTCCCTCGTTCCATGTTAAAGTAGTTTGAGCGAAATATCATTTTACCTAAAAATCAATGAATTTGGTCTCATTTTAAAGAAAAATATATCACCCTTCCATTAACACCATAAATTCAACCCCTTAATTGATTACTTTCGGAGATATTTGCCAAAAAATACCAGCCCCTTTACTTGGGAAATAGTTCGTGTATGAACTCCAGAGAGACCTTATATAAAAAATGAGGCATTTCCTACACTTGAGACTCGTCAAAAAATCAACAGTGTGCAGTTTGTGTGTTTCCTCAACTATTTTTGACAATTAATCATGTTGTCACCGCGGTAAATTCTTCGGGATCACAATAAACATTCCGTTTCGATGGAGTTTCAAACGTACCGCGTGAAAAAAATAAGTCCAGTTATAGACTTGTTTAGATATTTTATTTTTATTACTTACAATTTCTTTCTTGTAAAACTATATTATTGCCCCATTATTAATGCAATATTTAATTCGTGTGTCTCACAGTTGATGAAATAAAAACGTAAACTTCGAATATGGTCTCTAATTATGATTAGGGAACTATCTCGCTCGCACTACCTTAAATTCGGATTAATCATAAATTCAGTTATCCCCAAAGATGTATGATAGGCCCTCAAACTAAGGTGCACCTATTTGATTTTCGGGCTATAAACCGATAATAAAACTATTGCGTTAATTACTTTTCAAATTATGCAATTATATGCTCCTAAACGTATATTCTTTGTGATATACACCATAAACCATTTTGCTCTAAGGCGGACACAGTAAGTTATTTGTCCTTTCCTAGTAAAATTGTGTTCTGTCAGTAACTTAAAACGTAATACACTGTTTTCTAACCTACTTTTTTTCTCGCCAACGAGGAAGTTACTTCTTGAATGACACTTACAACTTGCAGTGAAACACACTAAGTTAAAATCATTGCATGACTGACGCAACCTCTTGATGTTAGCTAACCGTGTCAGTTTTTATAGGATATCTTATCTGTGACCCATGGCATAGCTTAAGAGGATAGAATAGAAAATATGAGAAAAAATTTAAAAAAATTGCCACTCACCAGAGATCATGCACGCTGTCTCCCATGAATTTAAGTTTTAATGTTGCCCAAACACCCATTTATGTTGGCAAAGAATCGTGACAATGACTTGAATTGTATTTCACGCAAACATTTCCATGAAGTTTGGCCGAGCAAGATTCCAAGTCTTCTAATACAGAAAGGAGAGACTACACTGAAAGAAAACTACTACACCTGACTACACTGGGTTTGAAATAATGGGAAGAATAACCATTCTTGATAAGCAGTATAATCGACGGCCAAACATTTTGCGGTTGTCTTGAAATTAGTGTTGATGAGTTTGAATAGAGATGTTAGGTTTAAAATGCCATAAGGAGCAGTAAAAGGCTTTAGTAAGGTGATACTTAAATACTTTGAGGTAGTAACGGCTTTTCCTATGTCGCAGCGTTTTTTAGAATCTCTTCTAAATGATTACTAATTAATACCGAAATCATTTTAAGAGATCGCAATGATTTAGAGATAAGTGAACTTTTGTCTTTGGAAAACAGTACGTTATGAGCTCATGATAGAGAATGACTTCTTCAAATACACACAGAATGTTAACGTTATAAATGAAGATGCATCATAAATGATTATTTGAGCAAAGTTTCATGGTACAGCAATAAAATGTGAAATAAGAGATAGGTTAGTGAACTTTGGAAAACTGATGCAGTGACTTCAGTTAGGGCACTTAGAGATGAGAAGAACTGAACGTTAAATATGGAAAAAGGAGTTGATTTTATGCTGAAGTGCGTGAGAGTCCACGGAGCTGGTAGCAAAATTGTAATCCTTAGCAACCCCTCAAACAGAAAAGCACTTACTTTATGACTGATCATATGAGCTTTAGTTTTGGTGAGTCATAATTTTACGACATTACTAAGTGGTTCCCCTAAGTGATTGAGAGCAGCGGAAGTGGACTTCGTGAACGTTTGCATACGTTGACTGCGTCCAAAATTCTCAATCCCCGGCCCGGGCGAAGATGAAGACTTCATAACGGAACGGTCGGGTGCTTCTTTAAGTGATATCGTAAAAAAGTGATTTTCCCTCGCATTTTTTTTCGCAGAAACGATTACGGCTTAAAGTTTTACTTGTTATCTGGCCATCGTCTGCCGCATCCACACCTTCTGCTCCCTCCTCCCAACACCCACCCTCTCCTTCTGCACCCGCTCTCATTTAGCCCAACTCTTGCCTTCTTCTTCCGAGGCTATCTCGGCCTTCTCCCCTCATGAATATCCACAACGTCCTTACCCAACCCCCCTTCGCCTGCTTCGCCTCCCTCACCCCCAAAAAGCTACCCTTTCTACCCCCGACCTCCTCCTTCGCGTGGTCTCTCTCTCACCCCCTCCTCGCTCTCACGACCCCCCTGCCACCCACCAAAACTCCCAAAGTACTTGGTTAATTCCGAGCGGCGTGAAATATACTGCCCTTTAAACGGCCGGCCCCGGAGAAACCGGAAATAAATGAGATCTAAAAAGGGGGCGTGAGTTCTCTCTCTCTCTTGCAAGTATGTATGTGTGGTACGACGAGAAACGGCTGCAGAGGGTGGAAGAGGCCGTGGTAGGAAGGAACGGGAGAGAAGAAAGGAGAGGCCGGGAGATTCTCCATGGGGAAGGTTATCTGGGGGGGGGGGGTGAGTGGGAGTCGGCGTTCTTGCGTGAGCACGAGGGGGTTGGGGCCTCGGGGGCCGTGGGCGAGCGGCGGCGGAGGGTTGGTCGGGGGCGTGAAATGGGGGCGGAGCAATTTCCAACGCTCTCACCCCGCAGTTCTCTCACGCGTTTAAAAAAGGGCGGAGGGATGTGTCCGCCAGCGTTTAAAACTGTGTTACGTCTACAAAAGGAGAGAACTCTGGGATTGCTTGCGGTGTTGGCCTTGACTCAGGGGCTATGGAGTTGAAATGCAGTGAAAGAAGGGATAAATAGCTAAAGAGGATTAATGAATCCGTCCACATTCGTCAACTAATGATTGAATTAACTTCCCCTGAAGCAATAATGACTACAGTAAGTCTTCGGTATGCGTCGTTTCGATTTACGTCTGATTAGATGTTACGTCCGTGCTGAGTGGGGCCGTCAGAAAATTTTCCCTGTTCAATGCTAATAAAATATACCGTGTGTGCATATGCTTCCGTTTTTTTATTTCTGAGACATATTCAGCCTATCTGAAATAGCTATTTCTTCCTGGAAGAAGGCAAACACGAATTTTAAAATTAACGCCTTGATTTATATTGGGATTGAAATGGTCACGAATATCTGGATCTGTGATACTTTGTTTTGACTTACGTCGCTCTTCTTCAACACGCAACTCCGAAGTAAATATAGAACTTACTGTACTTCATTTAATGTTCACTTTATTTTGTCATGCATGTCAATCCTCGAAGACTAGGTTTTATACGGACATTATTTGTTAGCATTTGTCTACAATGAGTGTAAATAGTATTCGTACTACTACACATTTTTCAGAAAATAACGACTCTCTCATACTTCTGGGCAGGTGTTTTGCATTGAAACAAATGTGCATGTAGTATTCAAGTACCTTTATAGATTCCTTGAACAATATAAACAGAAAGCAATACGATAAACTTGTGAAGAAATAACAAACAAAATATATTCGTTGTGAGCCAAGGGCAGTCCAACAAATTATTCACTGACTGAGAAATTAACACGAAAAGGGCGTCGTACGAATACTTTCTGTGCGTCTCAAAACGAATATTTTTTGTTATTTTTTTAAAAAATTTGACATTCTTTTTATATTGTGTATGTAATCAATAAAGGTACTTGAATACTACATGCACAATTTTTTTCATTGCAAAAGCCTGTCCAGAAGTAAGAGAGAGTCGTCATTTTCTAATAAATACGGAGTCGTAGATACGAATACTTTTTACACTCGCTGTATATTCCATGGGACCTCTTTGGTATGTTGGCTTGGGTACGAGCTTCCCTTCCCGAGGGCTCGGGTACTAATCCCAGCAGTAGTGGAAAAATTTCAGTTTCCACCAATTGGGTGTAATATGGAGTGCATTTCAAGGACGGTCCTGCGTGTGTCAGATGGGACGTTAAACTGTGGTCACTACTGGTTTTCTTTAAGTGCAATATAATGCCGATTCATGCATCACACAGCATTTTTTATGCAAAAATACAATTTAAAAAGGGAAAACTGCTTATAAGTTATTCATTTATTTATCAAGTTTATTCCCACCAGTGATTTCAATATTGCTTTTTCCCACATTCGAATATCGGTTTTCCTATTTATCTAGGGTTACTGTGAGTATGGCGCCTCCTATGAAAAAGAGCTATTTTATCGCAATCAATATTTTCCTTCTGAATTATATTTGGATCTTACTTTTGGTGTGAGTTTCCTTATTTACATTTTAACACAATATTTATCCATGCAGTCAAGGCAACGAAAAATTACTCTCACGCCTAGTGATTCTCTTAAATTGTGACAGGCATTGAGCGTATTTTTACAGCATTACTACATTGCAGGGAGTGCACATAATTGCTCAGCTGCCATGAGTGCCCTTAAAAGCTAAAACCAAGCCGTCAATCATTTTTTCATTCATGAAACTAAGATACTGGCGTTTTTACTCTTATTCCTTGATTCTCGTTCTTTATCCCTTTTGACTGTTTTCTTTGTCTGATGGCATTTCTAGTTTTAGCCGTAATCAGTATTCTGATTAGTCAACGCGTTTTTAAGTGTATGTTAGGTTATTATACGGCATTTGAAATTAATGCAGATATTTTAATTATTAAGACGTGCAAACAGTGTCGGAGGACAGCAATCCTTATTAAAAATGTATCACTGAGAGCGCGTTTAACTCTACTTGAAATTAACTCCTCTGAAATTATAACTGTCATAAAATCTGCAATTTTGTATCGTACGAGCCTTGTTTTCAACCAAGCTAAAAATGTATTTCTTATTGTACTTCTGCTTTCATCCTGACAGTTCTAATTTAAGATACATGTAAACAGTTACCAAAAAACTTTATCTCCATTTGTATATTTCTAATGCTTTCTTTCTCTCTATTTCAATCAGTCCTAAGATGTTTCACTTCCATCCATTAATCTCAAATCAAGCCAGTCTCTAACTTTGCTGTAAATATTTCTCCCAATGTTCTTTTAGGGATTCAACGCGTAGTTTTCTCTTGTTCTTCTTATTTCTCCAACCAAAGTCTGATCATCTTTTTTCGTCGTTTTCACTTCACTCCAAGATACTTGAAAAATATATCATATTGTCCCTCTACTTGATTCATTCAAATAATTATACTTCCTGCAACCCTTCCTTTGTTTTGAAAATCCACTGATGTTTTCTCACCGTTTTTCCCCCAGTAAATTATTTCTCATAGTATTGAGCTAATTTATGTTTCATATAATTTTATTATCTTATCTAAAAATTCTACTTATCCTGAGAGACTTCCGTTTAACGCATCCAATATTAACCCAGCTTCATGTAGGATCTTCTTTTTATTAAATAAGCTTTCAAGTATACTTATAAACAACTAGCCCGCTCTCAAATTCATATATCCACGTTTTTTAAATCCAATAAACTATTTTGCTTATTAAATTCATAAAACTTCCTGGATTGTGGCATAGAAGTGAGATGAAGTGTTTAAGAAAAATATGGGTAGAGCGTAATCCCTTAATCCAGGAACAAGTACCTTACTCCGATATTAAATAACCTCATTCCTTTTGTTCAAGTGACGATTCATTTTCCCGGGGACGGTTATATTATCAGAGTAATATTGTGTGTAATCCGCCCTTGGAAATATCCTGAATCATGGTCTAAAACGAATGGTTACTGGGAACGAGTCTTCTTTTCATTAAAAGCCGCGCTCTCAACTATCTTAATACCTGAATTAAAAAGGGGTTTTACCGGAGCATTTTGGTTGTTCTTTTTTTTATTCCTATTTCCGAATCACTTGCGATAGCGAGTCGTTTTCCCCTATGGTCAAAAAATCACGCGTTTTACCTCCCGTATCGAGACTTTTTACTCCACTCTCTACTTCATGCTTTCCTACTGCTCCACCTACGACGATATGTTCCTATTTGTTTCTATCACCTAATCATGTAAACACACGCGCAATGATCCCGCTTGAAATGGTTCGGGTGATATTCACTGACCTTTGCACCATTATCAAGCCTCTCTTGTTTGTTTTATTTAAGGGAATAATGGAAATGTAGTCTGCGTATCGAGGACTTGCACCTGGCTTTATTTCCCTTTCTATTGCACACATCAAATGTGTAGTTGAATACCCTTTCATTCTCATGTTCACTTTCCCTTGATATAATCACTATTGCTACTTTTTTTCCATCGCACCATTCGTTTTACGTGTAATTCACCCGGACTTTTGTTATCTCACATGAGCTTGAATCTAAAAAAAACCCTTAGCTTTCATTTAAAAAAAACATTGCTGCGAAAAAAAGTCTATAAGCGTGTGTTTTTTTACCCGTGTCCTTTAATAATAGACATTTGATCGAGAAACAAAGCTGCCTCTTGAAATTTTAGCGGAGGAATGTATTTCAGTATCACTTTCCTGCTTTAAATTTTGGTGTTAAACCAGTTTAATCGCCCATGTTTAATACGTGAAAATGTGAGGTTTTTTGAGTAAATCATTAAAATTTATTTTTCTTGTTTGGGAAGATTTCCAAGGTAACTTTTTCTCATTTAACAATTTCGGTGTTGGTTTTATGAGCATGAGGCAACAATCAAATGGAGTAAATCCGTCAGTAAGCTCGTGAAACGTGGTGTGTTGTCAGAACATGTGATAGAGTTGAAATGAATGTTCGAAGTTAAAGAAATAAACACAACAATTTTCATGATACTCAAACGTACCTGGTTCGCCGGAAACGCCTCAGGCGAGAGACTATTTGCTGTCAATTTTCTTTCAATCCAAGTTTCAGAAATGATTCATGAGTTTATCCTTGCGCTTCTTCGTGTATTTTGCAATTGGTAAAAATAAATAAGTTTCTCTGATTTTATTTATGTGTCCTTTTGAATGTCGGGAATACTTTGATAATTTTACCAAACGCATAACTTTATCAATATTTCGCGAATAAAATATTTCATATGTTACTGGAATGAAATTTGTTTCGTTGACTTTGTTTAAAAAAACTATCTTGCCATAACTGTAAAATGAACATATTGGGAATGAATACAGGAAAGAATAGCGGACTGGCATTATCTCATGAAGTTGCAGTTGCGGTTAACTTATGTTTTTAAGTGTTGTTTATTTTTGCTTACGTATATGCTCTCAGGGTGAAGTTATATGTAATATCCGGCGGTGCTGCAATAGTATTTAGTTACCCTTAGTAATGTAGCGAATATCTTACATTAAGATTATTTAGATGGTTTTGACTTTTCCATCAACGCTGTAGACTCCATCACGAAGAACCTTTACGTGTAAATGCACAGTATTGTCTAAAAGGATTGTTAAAGGATTATTTTCCATTTATTAATTAATGGTAACTTTCACTAATAAAGTTTGCTGTTGGGGTAACTCATGAAACTTAATATTACCCTTTATACGGTTTTTCACTGGCAACTTACTCGGGCAGAAACTTTTCCCTACAATAACGTTTTCTGAGAGAAATGGGTAGTCGTGCTCCTGAGTCGTATGCAACATTTGCTGATTATATGCCCTCCAAGAAACATAGTAAGAAGGGGAAGAGTTCGTTAGTGCTATCTTCTTTTCTGAAAGAAAATGAGGATGAAGGATGAAGGAATTGCATTTGCTGGTGATTGTCTGTGAAAATACTGCCATTTAGAGAAATTTTTAGATACGCCAAACTCCAGTGTGATGGAAGGAAATGATATAGCAATCAGCAAAGATAGAATAGACCAGAAAATATTGCAAGCGAATCTAATTGAATTGATATATTTTAAGTTTTAAAATAGAAAAGAAATAACAAATGAAGTTGAAATTCGTAATAAAATGTACACTTTTTTCTGGTTCAATGTTCATAATGTCATAGGTAAATTCAGTCGTCTCGTATTGAAATTATGTTTTAATAGTATTATCACCCTTTCTTATATAGTCGTCCAATATATTAATCAATGCCTATATGAGGCTAATTTATCTAATTTAGCAAGCCCTTATCTACCAATAAGAATGTTATGAGAAGGCCATAAATATAAATGTATATAATATATAAAATAAAAATTGTGAGAGCCACGGCAGACGTGAGTGGAATGCGAAGCGATTTATCATTGATAAGGACTTACAGATTTATATCACCATCCATATACACTAACTGGATATGATACACAGTCAAGTTTCTGAAAGAAGTAAATGATGACAAAATAATTATCCACTGAGAAGTAGAATTTGTGCGTAATGGTTCACAATTTCATCTACTTCTAAAATGGTTGTAAAAGTCTTTTTTAATCCTTGTTAATAATAATTTAATGTTTGTTAATGCTTTTAATAATTGTTTTGGATATACCCACTTTATTGCTGAGAACGTTTCTACAATATTGATTGGCATTTGGAATGTAACTTTATTTTCTCCTCATTGTTTTTTATTAACATATTTTATCTAACAAATGATAGCACTTTTTCTGTGATTGTTTTTGTTTTCATTTAATGCGCTCTCATAGAATTTGTGTTTAGTCATTTATACGCGATGGCTTTTTCCTGAGAAGTCCCGGATAATGTTTTATTTTAGTGAAAATTATTTAGTTTACATCATTGGATGACTGATACGGACGTAATCGTTCATATGTTAACGCTCTACTGGGTTATAAACTGATTATCAATGATTTCAGGGAAGAGATCGTACGTATGCGACCAAATTGAACTAATACTGATATGAAAAAGGTACTTTTTCTGAGATTAAATGGATACTTCACCGTGAATAAAAGGATTTATAGCAATACCAAATCACGGAATTCATTTATGTAGATCATATTTGCTTACTGTTTCTCCTAATAGTCATCACGAATCTAACATCTCCATTAAAATTAACTTACGGTGTTTACATATAATGACAAATTAGTCCCATTTCTATCCCATTATTGCGTGATTTCTACCTCGGACTCACCATTGTACCTGTGCGAAGGGCAATAAATTCTTCTCACAGCATAGTGGTCCTTGGTTACTTCGGAACCTGCTGATCGTATTGGTGATCCCGACGTGATCTGTGCAGTACTGCTATTACATACACGTTAACTGGGTTTGACAAGTGGCATTCGTTTGATGACGGTTTCCGGTGTTCCGCGAATTTTTGTTCAGTGACTTTTGAGTATAGTGAGACTACGAGTTATGTAGTCCACTGACTATGTTGTACCAAGCCTTGGTATAGCTGCTCAAACGTTTAGCGCCCAAGCGGCTCAAATTCATGAGCTTCTGCCCATGCCCATCCCCACAGCAGCAACAACGACAGCAACTTTATTTTTCAGCTAGGCGAACAGCACGTTTAGTCGTCGGTGGTGCACTCAACCATCATAGATCATAGAGCAACGCGCTTCACCTACCGCGCGACACACCTGCATTGCGGTTTGCTTCACAATGTTCACCAGTTCACTCCCAGTGGCGTCGCGCAGGATGTCACAAAATTCAGCCATATGGTGACTCAATTTTACCAAAAGTACGCTGTGGAAGTAGACGGTATTGTTTCTAATCATTTGGCAGAAAATTGCTACGAATGGCTATAAACGGAAGCGGTTAGCCGCGTCGCTAAATGTCGCGAGCAAAAGGTCCGCGAACTGCTGCATCAGGAAGAGTTTAGAGACCGAAAGTCCATTTATTATCAAATGCACCGTCTCGCCGGAACGGAGAAACTGGATAATTTACTGCGAACATTATAGGTCAACTGTCCACTTGGCCAGGTCTAAGCTATCATCGCGTCTCGAGAAACTCTTGGCCGGGGCGCGGTTGTTCCGCTGGCCGACTATTTGCGATATTTCGCTTCAGGTCCTAATGATCGCTACTCTCCCGCAGCCGCACGAAGTGTTAGTCTTGGATAACCAGATTAAAAAGGCTCTCGCGTCAGGCCGCTGGTTTGTCTCACATGCGCGGACAACCTTGATTATGCGGCCGGTTTTGAACCCGCACTGAGATCCACTCCCGCACCCGTGGCCTTACGTCGGACTCATTGCCGGATTTTTCCAAGTGTTGGTATATATTTTGCTTGGATGCGAAGGTTACTATATCCCGCTCTTCCTGTACCCAGAAGACACATGAAATATTTGGGCATACTATTAATTCGGTCGGCACCTACCCTACCTCAAACTACCGCTTCTGACCTCAAACTTCTCTTCGTGACCGACCAGACACCAAATGTCAGCGGTTGTTCTCTTCGGGGTTGGATTTATGGGTGTTCCCAAGCTACTATTTGCGTGAGAAGCGACAACGAACTAATTGCTACCCGTTCGCCGCCAACCAGAGCACCATTCACACTTACGGTCTCAAATTCTTTTGCCTAAATCTTTGCTTGCGACGCAATTTCACTTGGAGGCTCATCGTTGCCGATGTACCACTTCCCATTATTGGCTTGAACTTCCCAACCCGTAAAACCTGCTCGATTAAGTCACTAACTGAAAATTGGTAGACGAGACCACATCGCTCTCCTTGCTTTGAGTGAATTGAAGTTCGTAGTGTACACAGGTCATGACTCTGTCTGACATATACCTTGCGTTGCCTTACTGCATACTGCTGTACAAGTTTACTGGCATCATTCACCCCACCGCGGTACTTGTCATCAAACTTGTACACCATTCTTCTGCGGGACGAGCAGAATTTCAGGGCGCATCACCTACGCAAGACTTCAGGACCCTCGGTCGCCATCAGACCCTGCCGTATGGCACCAAATCGTCTGCGCGTTTGCAAAGGCAGAGTTTGAGACCTTGGTGCGTGCCGGTATCGTCAATCACAGGGAGCATTTTGAGTTTTCCGCTCCACGTGGTGCCCAAGAATTCTGATGCTTGACGCGGGTGCGGATGTTCTCGCTCCTTCTACGCCTGAAATGTTATATACCGTTATCCTGTCAGGAACTCATGGACTGCACTGCTAGCTATTCAGTAGCGTAGTGCCCATCGGGTAGATCATGAAACATGCCTTAAAAACGGAAGCAAGCGGATCGTGCGGATATTCTCTGTAACGATGAAGCTGTGTGAGATAGGTTTTATAATTTTTTATTCATACGAATACAAAGCTAGTTATATTTTTATGCCAGATATGTCGAGATAAACCACCTTATAATTTTCTCTGTATATTTTACAGTTAATTATGTACGATATTACCTGCTATTTTTTACCACGTCTGTACTTTGTGTTTTCTCGTAAATCAATTCGAATGTAACCCTTAGGTGGATAAATACGTGTTAGGCTCTGCTGTTTTATTGTTTTCCTAATAATTCACTTCAAACCCTCGTCATTACTTATGTCAGGCTTCTCTTCCGGAAATTTCCACTTTCTCATTAACTGAGGCAACGGTATTGTCTTCGGAGGCGGAGGACTGCACTACAATAACTTCTCGGCGGCCGGGATTTATAATCGGAAAACGGAAGTGTTTCTGGGATGTGCCGACTCGAATTATTGCTTCTGCAGCTTGGTCGGTATGCGCACTCCAGTTCTCCGCTCCCTTCTCCTCCGCTTCTTTCCCCCCGCCCTTTCAGACCGACTCTCTCTGTCTCCTTATTCCATGCTCGCCATCCCACTCCTCACGAGACGAGGGGAAAAGGCCAATGGGAATAACCCACCGAAGATTCCCCCGGCCCGAGATCCCTAATGAGCTTCTGCCCCTAACCGGTAGTTGGATGATGACTACGGGGCATTGCTGAATGCTTGGATAGAGATCGAAGAAAATGGTTTTGGTGGAAGAGGAAAGATGTAAGACGAGGACAGTGGGCGGAAGAAGTTGGAGAAGGAGGGTGACCGAAGAATAGGAGATCTGGCTCAAAGTTTCGTCCGGAAGATAACCAGCCAGGCATGGATTTAGGTCTCGTGCAATAGAGCAAAACTTGCTTGATCTACCCTTTTTCCGCATCAACAAAAAAGATATGTTCGATTTCAACGCCATGCCAATTTTAACAGCTTATTGTTGTTTTTCAATAACTATTAATACGTGGTATTAAATGCAAATTGGGTTGTTTCCTATAGTAATGTTACGAAATTTAGTAACCTGCTGATATATTCTTTCTTAATTTAAATGTAACTCAGGTTTCAACGTTTATTGTTACCATTAAAATCTATACCCTGCAAGTCGCCGCATAGGGACGATTTGGCAGGCGGTGTTGTTATACCAGCCGTATAAAGGTGTAAGGAATAAGGTTTTGGCAGGTGAAATGGTGACGTGTATTATGGGAGTGTATTTAGTGGAGCTCAGTTTTTATTGTGGTCGCTAATTGTGCACGGAAAGACTAAGTTTTTATAAGTATCTGTCCGGATATATATTTCTGTTATTTTATCGCTTCTGTCAGACCTAGAGATGCAGAGAGAGGTCGTGATAATATCCTCCGTGTGGCTGTGATACACATCAGTCCGAATCATCTGGTGAGACTGTCTTTCGACGTAAAGTGTTGATTTGGATCACATTTTAATTAAGTAATGTGTAATCACTAAGTTACTATTTTTCATTATGATATGAATATATCCCTTAAAGTTACGCCTTAAATTGCCTATTACATTCTGTATCGTTTTCCGTCGAGTAAGCAACTTTTCATATAGACAATTATGAAAAATGAATGTTTCATAGTTGTCCTTGATTTATATACGCATACTCTACGCACAAGGTTAATTCATAAGATCTCTTTTCAGTTTACATACAAATAGTAATCACTCTTACTTATTGACCAATCATCAATGCTATGATTACTTAACCATTCGCTTGTATTCTGTGCTTTGAAATGGCCTGATTGTAACAAACCCTAATGCTGTTCTGGTAAGAAAAAATGAAAGGATTTTTTTTAAATTACGCCATTACTTTAGTCTTCATACAATAGCTTGATTTTTCCAAATTGCTGTGACTTTCATAGAATAATGTTTTTATGTGAATTTATGAAACGAATAATTAATCATTACTTGTAACGAGCCTATTGTTCTGCTAAAGGTGAACTAGAGGTCACTCTAACAGTACCGTCATACTATTTTCTATTCAATTTCTTCATTTTACTGTGTTCCTTTTTGGGTTTTTAAAATGGTATACGACCTGACATTTTTTTCCTTTTAACATGCGGTATAATATTTGTTTCATATCTATTCGCCTTACGTTGTCCGTAATTAATTCAGTTGCAGCATTGTTCGAATAGTCTTAGTTAATTATTTTCGCCAAAGCGGTCGGTTACGGGAAGCTATTGCTCTTCTTTTTATGACCACTGAATGTGGGACTTCGGCACTAAAACCTTTTCATGAACTAAAATTTTACAAGATGATAAGGTGATGTAATGATGTGTGTAGATACATCTCTTCTTCGTATATGTACAATACATCATCTGTTTTTTCACATTGAAATTTTATTTGCCGTTTTGTGACTTTAGGGTGGAACGAGATAGATAGCATGGTAATGGATAGTTAATCAATAGTTAGTAATTTCAGAAAAAGACATTGATATTTGTTCTTAATGTCACCAATGCCCACCACTTCTATGTATCTGTAATTAAGTAATGGTCACTAGGCCTAGGTCGACCAGATCCCAGATCGAAATAGTGCAATGGAGTGTTTCATCCAGAAGCAATGGCTTCCCTGCCCTACTTTCGGACTGCTCGAGAAGTGTTCGGAAACAGACATTTCTACGAAGGTTCGGTAAACAGCTACTCTGCCTGGTGAATTTGAAATGGTATGCAAATGTTGACTTCTGTTGCTTTACATTCTAAGCATCCTCCTCCCTCCAGGCTTAAGCCTTCCATAAACTTTATTACAGGTGCGTCAGATAGGATTGAAAATAACGTATTGCTGGGGACAAGTAAATCATGATTTGCTCTTCTTTCTCCCTTCATTCTATCTACACTTTGATTGCTTGAATAAATATTTATAAGGCGTACACCGTTAAGTTACTCTTCAATGATTAGTCATAACTCAGTAATTTGTTAGCGTTAAATAGTAAGTGTAAACACAGTGCTATTGTCTGACTCTCACTTGAATTTTTTACCGGCTTATGCAGTAATTACAGTTCCAGGAGTATATCACATATATTTTATATCCTTCTTTATTTGACTTTAACATATGCCATTATATAGATACTATAGATATTGTTGCTTGGGTGGTTCATTTTTATGAGTTTAATTTATGACAGTAACATTTTATCGTTGGAATAAAAATGCGTTAAATATCGACAAGTATTGCTACCTGTTGGATTAGGAAAACGGTTGATAAAATTTCTCCATAAAATGTAATTTTATTCTTAATACTTTGCTATTGAATAAATGAAATTGAACAGAGAAAAATGGAGAAATAAATGAAAAAATTTCTGATGAAGGGTTTTAAAGGGCAAACTAAGATTTTCGACGGATTTTTGTTGCATTTACCATTCAGTGAAATAGATTGTGTGAAATTCACAGTGAAAAAATCATCCTCCGGGACTGGGATTCCAGAATGATTTTTCCACAGTGAATTTCACAAATTGTGTGATTACTAGCGGGTGACTTCGATGAAGTTACTGCGTGGCTAGTTCCGCGGTTCTTTAAATAATTGAATGACATAAGTTTATAGTTTCTGTGTTATTCATGGAAGTTATTGGATTTCGATTTAGACATGAATTGTGACAATTATACGATGTTAACTTGGTTCCATCATTTCATATTTTACTTCTCTTGACTTGTTATTTTGAACCAAAAGAGGAAACGCGATTGGGAAATAATGAAAGAAAGAATACAGAGTCTTACATTACCGTGAATGATTATGTATAGAATTTCATAGAATGAAACTAGAGATGTCAAATTTCAATGTATTAGTGTCGAGTTTGGAACAAAGGCAAAATTTCCACAGACAGCCATTGTCTTGAATGATTTTGTTGAACTTCACATTTGCTCTGTATTACTGTCTCCAGGGCTTTCAAATCTTACGAAAGTATATAAGTGCCTTGACTCGCCGTGGAGTGGTAGTTACCCCTAACTGGGGCTGAGTAGCTTTCTTGGAAAATACATTTTTAATTTGGGGGCAATCGATAGAAATAATATTGGCACATTAACATCGCTTTTACAGTTCTGACTTCCCGGAATGAAAATATTTTTCCAGGCGAGAAAATTCTTTTTCATTTGCGAATGTAAAATGATGTAATAAATCATTCTCTGCATGAAATATCCCTGCTCTGGTGCAGACGGGTGGACATGTATGTAGAAATAGTTAATAACGGCCTTGGAATTGGTATTAATGAAGTGCATTAGGAAACTGCGAAAGTATGGAAATATGGGGATTTTGGACTCCACTGTCAGCTCTGTCAGTCACTGGAAGCAGCTTCGTGAAGTGAGTAAGGCTGTTGGAGAGCAGGAGGACTGGGGAGATGGAGACGAGGAAAGCTGCATGAAGCTGAGCAGGGAGCTGATAGAGGCCAGCCTCACTGGCTTTAATTCCATGACACTGATTGAAAACCTTTCCACAGAACCTTTGCAGCTCCCAGAGAAGTTAGAGGTAGCCCTGGCCGATCGAAACCAAGAAATTCGATCTTGAAGGAACGAGCTGCAAGATCGAAAGGATACAATCCAGAAAGCCAATGATGGAAATGAAGGTGCATCTGCTGCCAGTGAGTCTGTCCTTTTCAAGACCGACCATCAACTGATAAAGCATGTCAACCGTTAGCAGAAAAGCCAAAACCTATGATACCGCGACGGAGCTCTCGGACGAACTACCTCCTTCAACCCGAGCCGTAGCTCATACCTCCCCTCTCTGCCAACAGCGGTCTCCGCGGCTGTTTAGGTAAATGTAAAAGAAAAAAAAGAAAAGCAGTGGGCGTACCAGAGCGCCAGCATTTAAACGTTACATCACTCCCCTCCCCAAAACAAACGTGCCTTGTTTTAAACAAAAGAAAACAAAAAATAACCAAACTCGCCCACTGCAATGGCTCAATACACTGGCTTCAAATCCCGAACGTGCCATTGCCCGGAGGCCTTACCCCCTATCGTAACCAAATCATAAATAAAGTCAGCGACCTTACGCTTAACTAAAAAAGGGCCAATGAACTTGGGTTACAGCTTTGCCGCAGAGAACTCGCTGGCGGCGGACTTTGGAAAATTTTTCCGCCATACTAGTGCATCATCTGGATATTCAACTTTTCTGCGTCTCAAATTATAATTGGCGGGTTGGTACGCTTCTCGTAGTCGCTCTTTTAAAGCATCGAACGTGTCTATGGAGTCTCTATTAACCCTGAACCATTGTAACGCTTTTCCCTTTAATATTTCGGGAGCGAGGCGACACATGACGGCTTCGGGAACTTGGTTAAAAACTTGAAATTCATCGCAGTGCTCTATAAAAGAAACGACACTCTCCGTCTCTTCGCCCGAGAAAGAGAGCCCCTTCCGCAAGGCCAATTTTACCCATTCCACTGAATCTGTGCGCGGATTTTCTTTGGCCCATCATGGCTTCTACGATACGACTAAGTAAAGTTTCAAGCCCACTTTGCTCGGGAGAAGGGGCAGAGGCTTCCCCGGTCTGTAAATTCCGGCAATATTCGCGTAACCTAGCCCTTAACTCATCTAAGGTGCCCTCAGGAGAGAGGCCAAAGCGTTTGCAATATGAGACGGCGTCTATTTTCGACAGCTCATAGATCCACGAGGTACCTGTCTTACCCTCCATCTCTATACTCAAAACAAATTGGGAAAGGAAGTATGGGAACTAGTCTTCTCTTCCCGGGGTCCGTCGGGAATTATCTACAGGAACAGGGGGACCACGGAAAGGTTTTACGACTGAGAGAGGACAAACAACGTTGTTCCTACACTGCCTGATTTCTTTTTGGTTTCTTACCTCGTGGCCGAAATGCC
Organism: Ceriagrion tenellum; assembly: GCA_963169105.1. NCBI lineage: Eukaryota > Metazoa > Arthropoda > Insecta > Odonata > Coenagrionidae > Ceriagrion > Ceriagrion tenellum. Next base: position 81,217,796 of record OY720641.1, on the reverse strand, counting down.
GCCAAAACCCCTGTTGGCAGAGAGGGGAGGTATGAGCTACGGCTCGGGTTGAAGGAGGCAGTTCGTCCGAGAGCTCCGTCGCGAGCGGTTTCGCGGTGAGTCTCGTTCTCCTCTTGGCGTTCGTTAGGTTTTTGACTCCCCTTCGGATGAGTAGTCAGGGTTTTCTGTTTTGTAGAAGTTGTTCCTTTTCCTTTTCTTTACCTTTCCCCTTATTCCTAACCAACCCCATTCTCGATGATGAACAGGTGTTCGAGTCAACGAGTGGTTGACCGACACTGCCTATACTGAGAGAATTCCTATTTTTTAAAAATTTAATCTATTTCATCCCACAACCTTTCCCTCTTCCGAGTGCGGGCGGAATCCATTTCCCGTACTGGCGCCCATTGTGTTCGATCTCTGCTGAGCCCTCCCGGGAGGAACATTACATTTCTGGCTGCCCAACGTGGGGCAGCCACGAATAAGCTGAATTCACGTTTCTTTCGATAGATCATATAACAAAATTTTACTCGAAGATATTTAAATGTATGTTAGCCGTTGTATAATTTTAGCTCTATCATACATTTATACATTTTTGTCAAGTTTTGGAAAAACCATGAGGTTTGGAAATGAATATGTTAAATAAGCAAGATGCGCCTAAAAAGTAAGAATTTTAAACGATTGCCCTCCATTGACAATGTTATGCAGTGTGCAATCACATCATTTTAATTGCATCTAGAATTGAGTTAGTGTACATATTGTTGAGCATTTGTAACTTTTCATAAGAGTCAATAAATTTTAGTGTGCCAATTATAGCGACAGGGTGAAGCATTGGGTGACTTGTTCATTACCTTTTGGTGCTCAGAAATCGGCAAAGATTATTCCTCCCGGACATGTTAACGTTATTTTGCAAATGAATTACATTTAAAGGTTAATTTAAGGCCTAAATGCATGGAGACGAATTATATGAAAAAACATCTAGCTTTTTGCTATCCAAACAGGTTTATTTATAATAGGTATGAAGGGGTAAATTGAAAGGCGTAGTTATCGTTGATTGTGACATTATTTGTCGAAACCATTGCCAAAATATACACGAAGAAGTGTAATAAACAAAGCAAGATTTCGTCTCATGCATTCTTAATCCTATTCACTGTATCACAGCATTACTATAGACTACTTTAAATTCACATCTACTTTTATTTTTGTGGTTAATTGCATTTCTACGTATTTTTTCATTTAACCGCTTATATTGGAAAATATTTCAAAATTACGTTTCTGTATTAAGAATACTGGAAGTACTGGAATAAATACTGAAATACCGGAAAATTTGTAAAAATTGTTACCTTATTTAGAAAAGTTCAGTGCTTTATAAGTATTCGTCAAGCGTGCAGCAATAATGAATTGCGATGCTCAAAATGTGGGTTCCTAATTTCCTCCGCATAAGGTTTGAATAACCCGATTGGAGTTTAAATTGGTAATTTCATTGGAATACCTCAACATAAAAGCGCATTAAGGTTTAATTAATGTCATTTTCGAATAAATATCTTACCTGATATCTTAGTTTTATACGGCATAACTTATGGATGAAAATAGCGGTGGGAAATTGTTAGACCGAGATTGCTGAATCTGGAGACATATATCTTCTATTTGCCGGTTATGCATGTTAACTAGTGACAATCAGCCTAATTTAAGGCGATCGTCGCTTAGTTCTAGAAGCATATTAGTGATGTAACCAGCAAGGAAATTTAACCAAAAATTTTTTGATCCTCGTCATAATCCCGATCATTATAAGCGCTCTGACAACGGACATGAGCATTATCGAGACCAAGGTCGGCTATGTAGAAAGTTAACAAAATATTTTTATTTTAAGATCATGTTATCTAAAATCAGTTTCTACAAGGTATCGCCGGATTCCTTCATCTTTATGCTGTGGTTAATATGGTGGCGCCACCATCTCTCTAGGTTGGTATCATCTTACCAAGTAGAAGCTCTAATGTATCAGTTGTCACCTAGCTGATATATTCTTTCCATTTTTTTTCTTGTTTAAGTTCACAGACATTATAATCTCGGTTTTACATAGTGCCCGTTTTAAAGTTCATTTAGTCAAAGGCCCTTAGTACACATATGTTAAAGACTCTCCCTAACAAATTTCTTACAGCAGGTATTTGATATCGATATTTAGATTGCATTATCCGCACCGCGGTCTGTTTTAGATCTTTATTCGGCTCCAGTCTTGTCATTCTTTCGTCGATATCCGCCTCCCATCTGATAGATGCGAAAGGTTTTCCCTGGGCAATGACAAAATCCCTTCGGGAAGGTCGGGTATATACGTTTGGAACAAGCCATTTGAGCCGTGGCTGCTGTAGACAAAAATAAGACAGAACGCGCAAAGACATTGAAGACGTTTTTTCGCCATTTTCCACGAACTCGGCTTGCAAATTCTCCTCGGCGAAGCAGGTTCTACGTACAAAGATTCTTTCAAAAGCCAAGGAAGCAAAAAAAAAAAGGACCCGGGAGGTCATTTGCTAAAGGCAACGGGAAGATTTCCGTCGGCTTTTTTTTACACGTCTAATGCTGAAGAGGGCTGAAGTCTCCCGTGGAGGGAGAGTAAAAAAAATTGAAGTTCTTTTGTTTCCCAATCCATCTTCATTTCCGTCGTAGCTTTGCCTACGTCACCCCATCGTCTACGGAGTCACGTATGCCGCGAGTGATAGGGTTTCGTTATATCCCCTAAGGGAAGCTTCTTTTTCATGCGCTATGAACATGTGGGCTAAGACGGAGAAATCTCATTCCTCCCTTAAATTGAGCCAACTTCCAGAAGATACGAAGACGTCAAATCCAAATGTATTACCTGCGTTTCTTAGTACAGCCTAGGCATTCAATCCTGTAGAATCCGTCGTAAGTTACGTCACCTTAGGTCACATTTGTGTATTTACGTTCAACGATCAATGTTGTAAGTTTATTGCATGAATTAGTGACATTAAATTCGGATCACTGTGATGTTTATATTATAATAATTCTTAAGCTTATAAAATGTCTAATATGTCAATTATTCTTTATTTCATAATTTAGGTAGTTTATTGATCAACTTGTTTTATTATACTGTTCACAATTTTTTCTATTCATCATTTCCCCCCTTAGATCTCCAACGAGTATACATGTAATTATATCCGTTATAATCAACACTGACGATCAAGTCACTTTGTAATGCAACGTATGAGAGGAACTGTTTTTCTCCCGATTTATGGCCTTAATGTTTTACTATGTTTACTTGAAATTTTGTTTTGCAGCGATATGATTATTATTTATTCATTGAAATTTGTATATTTATCTTTAATTTTTTTAGCAGTAACTCGTTAATCTTCTGATCCCATCATGCTCGAGCTAAAAACGCCATTGCTGATTTAGAAAATTGTTGTTATATTTTTTGATAGATTCGATTTTGGGATAAGCATTTAAAATATTTTTATAATTATTACACTGTTGAATTGGATATTTGGGGAGGTGACCGACGGCTAAGGTCGTTTGCACCATAGGGGACAGGTAAGGGTGGATAGAAACCCGGCGTCTTAACGAAACGGTTAACCACGGTTTAACGTCTCATCCGATAGACGGAATATTCTACTTGAAGTGCCCTCCACAAGACTTTCAAGCAGTGATTGGGTTCCCTCTGAAAAACATCCGCCTCTACAGGGATTTGAACCCTGGCCGTCAGTGTGGTAGGCGAGTACACTAGCTACCATACCCAACCGGTCCACAATTATACTGTTGAGTTGTCTCTTTTGACGTTAGCGATGAAGGGAGCCTCAAATACAAGAGACAAGGAATAAGGCCGTGTATAATCAATGCATCAATATTCTATTGTGGAAAAATGTGTACGTTCTTTCGCAATAGAATATTCATGCATTGATTTAAATTGTGCTCGCGGTTAAGCACCATAGATATTTGTGTAAATATTTATAAATTATAAAATTATTCATTAGCTACTGAACAAGGGACTTGATGCAAATTGGAAGAAGTAAATATTGGCGAGAGGAGTGTGCACCGGAGCTCTTTGTCAATTTCATTGCATAGCGACAGCGTCGACTCCCTAGTTTGTAATTTGTAATTCATTTTTTTACAGGTGTAACATATTGCGTTAACAGTTATACATAGAATTGGATATTATTTTGCTCTCATATATGTATTTCCCAAAAGCATGAAATTTAAATAAAAATGAAATACATTTTTAAAAGTTGCTTTGTTTCCTTGTTGCAAAATTCAACGCATTTTTGTTATTCTAATTAATGTACACTAACCCCTATCTGCGTTAACTTTGATTCCTATGGAACATCCACCATATACTCAAGGCCATATTATACTTTCTAATTTATTGGAAATTAATGAATACAATAATTGCACATGTTAACACTTGCATAAACTTCAACTACACGTTTATTATCATAAAACCAACAACTCCACGAAACCACAACTCTAATAAGCGAGGTTTTTCACAAATTTCAAGTAGTCTTTTAAATTTTAAGTGGACAAGCTTTTATACCGCGTTAGAAGTTGATTGATTCTTTTTGAGCTTGTGGATGATTCAGGCATATGATGTCATTGTGACAATGGTGATTTAAAATCCATTCTGATGGATTTATTCAAAATTATTAGTGATTTTGTTTATAAAAGCAAGATTTATGGCTGCCTCGTTGAGAGAAAATTTCAAGGTACTAGGTAATGTCCATTAAAAGTATGTGAGTATGAAATATAGGTATGTATTCGAGAGCTCCTTTTTGGGAATAGGCATTTGTTCAGGACTAAGGATATGTAACGGTATTGACTTAAGACTAAGTATCTGTATAGTGAAGCGTTAACCGTTTGTGTAAAATTTTATCTGTAACTTGGAATATATATAGTGACCTAGATTCATACCCTGTTTCGGTATGTTGAAGTGCACCCCCGAAGCTTATGTGAGGCTTGAAGTTAAGCTAAACTTCGCTCAAAAGTGGTCATCCTTTCTCGATTGAGAACATTTGAACACCCCCTTATAAGCCGGTGAAGGATTTCGTGATATAATCGAAGAGAATAGACACCTTTTTTATTGTTCTGGGACATGGTCCCGTGGAGCAATTTATAAACACATTCCAAGTTAATTTACTTAATACCATAATAAAATAGTCTTAATAACCAAGAAATATTTATGATTATGATAACAATAAAAATATTATCCTATTCCATGAATCATAAAATTTGTCTTGGTCCAATAGTGGTATTGATCTAATAGTCAGAATTGCTTCTTTTGAATTATGAAACGTTCCTGGATACCTTAATATAATTTGGCAAAGTGCTCCGTAATTTATATTATGAAATGAAATTGTGCGCCATTTAGGAATGTGATATGTATTTGTTTTCCGGGATAATGTTTTGGCCGTTCGGTCGTTTAATATCATATCTTCATACAGATACGATTTAGATTCATATAGATTTTTCGTATTTAATGCATTCATTAGAAAAGAGAAATTTTGTGTCATTCATTGTAGCTCCAGTTTCAGCCAATTTGACTTCAAGTTGAAGGTAAGTAAGGCCGATTTAAAGTTGAAGTAATATGTTTGTCATTACGGATGTTAAAAATTAATCGCTAAAAGGATTTTGGAGTCTGCGCAATTTGGTGGCTTGATATTTATTCACATCAGAGTAAATGACAGAAAAATAATTAAGAAGTGGATATACTAAACTCTGAACCAAATTCAGGCGTAATGATAACTGGATTTAGCGTCTGAAATACTTCATCATGTATAGTGTTTTGTGTACTTTATTTGAGACAGTATTTACCTGGTCACGCCTGGTAAATTTTCTACTTAGATAGTAACTTAGGGTTTTTCTGTGTTTGAGCAGGCCATTTATATATGAAGAACATTAAATTTAGTGAGATCACTAGAGAGGACTCTCAAAAATTTTTGGATTCGTCTTATTTGAATTTAGTTTTAATCGATTTTCAGTCAGCCAGTCACAGATTAGATCGGTACCTATTGTTGGCCAGCGCAATGGCGTCATTAATTTCCTAGGTGGAGGACTCAAGATATATCTGTAGCTCGTCAGTGTAGAAGTGGCACTTGCAATGGGTCACGGAGAGCCTTGAAGAATTCCTTCCTCTGAGTGTAATTGTCCCCTGGATATTTCCACCAAATCACCTTGCTTCCCAACTCTTGGATGGATCTCCAGTTACACTCGCGCACATGTGCCGAGAAGAAACCCGACCCGGAACCTCTCAACAGAGGTCCCCATCTCCAGTCAAGTGTGAGGAATGAACTTGCTACCTCTTGGCATCGCTCCACCTCCCGCAAGGATTTTCGCCACAAAGGGATGGTCTATGGGGGTTGACTCTTTGCCTACCGTGCGTGTATTAAGTCGTCTATTTCAGCCATCCCATTTCGTGCCACCATCTATGAAGGCCGTACTCTCATCCAGTCGACGGTAAAGAGGGAGCGTTGCTTTTATGTCAGCGCAGCTGCTCACCAGGCATATGATTTGAGCAGAGACCTTTTCCTTGGATCTCGCTCCTGTGCTACCTAGCGCAAGTGAATCCGTTTGAACCCCAAGCGTGATTAGTGAACTCGGTGTAAAGTTCCTGCATAATGCCTTCAGTTCATTCCCACGACACATCTTTATTTTTTTTATCGCGCTCAACTGATATAATCGCCGCTATTTCTGATTCCCATTTCCGTGCCAGAAGCAACGGCTTGTAAACCTCCGGTAATACCCACCGTTATCAAATAGGGCCTTTTTATTCTACACTAGGCAATCTTCAATATATTTCGAAGTTGATAGATTTAAGATTGACGTGTGGATGTAATCTACCGTTCTTGAATTAGTTCTAAAATGCGTCGTGTCTAAACGGCCATAATTATTTTTGTATGGTCAAGTGTAAGGTAAATGCTGTTTGAGGTGAAGAAAATGCAAATTTTCTCCCCCGCTGTTTCTGAAAAACTGGATGCCGATAACCTTCGATTAGAATTTAAAGTAGAAGCAAATCAACCGTTTTCACGAAGAGTATTCCTTCGTTCGTTTTCGTTCCTTCGAATATTTTTCTTATGATATTCAATAAAAATACAAAACAATTGACCAATAACCAAAATACTATCTATATAATTATAACATAAATATAGTAAATATGAAATGTTTTATCCTATTATTTTTGAGTAATTGCCTTTTTAGTATCTCATCAAATAAATATCCGCCGTCAGTAACTATTGACACTTAACGGCTACTATTTGTGTTCTGAAAGAAAGTAGTTCAATCGAACAACTTGAAGACATTCACATGAAATGTAGAACAAAAGGAAAAGTATTAGGCGTGATATGGTGGAATATTATGATAATGAATAACAGTAATTACAATTTTCCACTTAGATAAATTTTCATTTGACCATAGTTTCGATGCACTAGACCTGATAATGATGCAATACATCGAAACCATGGTCAAAATAATTTTTATCTCAGTGGATAATTGTCATTTCCGTTATTCCTTAAAGGAATATTGGTTTTTTGAGTTTTTCCAAGGCAGGGAATTTTTTAAGGGTAGTTGTATTTACCTAATTTTTAAGGAATATTTCAGATTTTATTCAGTAATTACTAAACTCTGTTACGTATGTCTTTTGGTTATGTACTATGCCCGACTACAGGATATGAAAATGAGGACTCAGCGTAATAAAGTAAAGGGAAGCCTTCCTTCATGCTTTGGGTCTATGACCGCAGCTTTCTCCTGGGCTCGAGTGCTGTAAGCCGCAGTACAAGTGCCTCTCTACCGCTACTACCGTCCCAGAACTCCTATACTTTTCGCATATTTTCACCAAAGAATTCCCTCGTCCCAATCCTCCATATGTTTCCCTCTCTCTTTTCTCATCTTCTCCGCGTTAAACGCCCCTCTACCACCCTGCCCCACTTTTCACCAACGTCAACATCTTTAAGTATGGATTGGATGTTTACACCCACCATGGGATCAGGGCCTGCGCCGAAATGTTGCGTCTCGCCTTAAACCTCAGTTGAAAACCGACGGGAGTGTGTTTGTGACCGCTTGTATATAAATGCCAAAACCTTGGGTGGAAGGGCGAGTGTGCGGTGTATACTCGCGGGTGTGAATGCATGGAGATGTTGCGGTGAGAATGTGCGCCGGATGACAGGGAACGTTAACTGACGCGCGTCCCCACATACCTGAATGCTGTCTTTCTTAGGCTCACCCTGGTATTTAGTTACGACTCAACTAAGGAACTGAAGGCCGCCATCGCACTTCGGGAACCAAGCAGATTTTGTTGTAATAATATTAACATTAGCGTGAGAAGATTTGCAGCACTTCATTGGCCGAAAAATATGTTGGATGGTTGCTCTTGATATAATCAATGTAATCACCATTCAACCTGCAACCTGTTCGTGTATTTTCTTTCGAGTTCTCTCAAATTGAATTAATGACAAGCCCTGTTGATGCAGAACTTTAACTACAAAATGTTGTTAATTGGTGATAAAATTTGATTATTTCAAGACCAAACTGCTATAACAATTGTGTGACATAATGATGCTCATTTATTTAATTTTAATTTTTACCTTTTTAATTTCAATTCAGCGAGCTTATTGAAGCACCATCCTTGGATTATAAATACCAGGGGGTATATAAATACTTCATGAATGCAAAATTTGTTTTCATCAAAATGGTAATTGTGAAAAATAACGCATCTAATATTTAGTGAGGTTAGTGAGGGGCCCCTAAGTATGCGCCAAGTTTCCGGCCTCAAAGGCGTAAATGCCTCTTAGTGAAGGACTTCAACTATGATTCAATGGAAGGCGAAACATTAACATTTATTGATTTCTTAATGGCACTTCGAACAATTCTACCTGGCAAGTTCGAGCGATTTTGTTGTAATAGTTTTATAGACTTTCGTCTATCAGATTTTGTATTATCGTATTTTAATGTACGTGATTTCTTCTTACTGTGAATACCTGAATACCTGAATACCATTTTATCTAAATGAAAGGTGTAAGCAGGCGAATGGTTGCATTGTGGAGAACAATTCTTCAATTTTGGAATAAACTATACCTTCTATGCAAATTAACACGCTATGGAGATTGTAGCATTTCTTTATTTTTGTCTTATTGCTACTATTTCTATTTATCCTAGTCTCTTCTGTCTATTTTAGCTCAACAAGTATCGTATATTAAATCAAGTTACTGTGGCTTTACGTTGTGCAATTACGAGAAGGAATAACTCATAGTAAAAACGATATGCAGCAACACTATGTTTTAATTATTTCTACCGAATTCGGCGTCTAGGGCGCTATTTTCTTGAACAAAGCTGTTAGCTTTGAAAACGACGCTATACACGTCGAAACTGTTAGATAGCATTAAAACATAGTGGAACTGTACATCGTTTTTTTATGAGTTGTTCCTAAATCATATTATTTTCCTTGATAGACAACTAATCAGTATTTGTATGCCAAACTACAAATGAAGACATGATTCTAGTAAATCCTTTGTTTTGAATCCCTTTAAAATTTGTAGATAATTTAATCTAAAGCGATTGAAGATATTCATTATATTATTATGTGGGTTATTTAGTCTCTGAATGATCATGTGTGGCCTAATTTTGGACGGATGTTTTTGTCTTGTGCATTAAATACATCCGGTTACCAGTTGCCTGTAAGTCCTTCTCAGGATGACGGAGTTGCCTCTTGGCATTTTTAAAAATCTGCATAGGAGCCAATTCCTCCTGGAAGTTTCATAGAGACAAATCATCCATGCCAAAAGCACAGAAATTATCCTTATTTTATGGAGATTATATCCGATGAGAGCTAGCAAGTTAGGCTCATATTCTTTGCCGGAATAGTTTCCTGGAAATGTCAGCTTGGTTTTCGGGATATCCAGTCAACCTCGTTCCCCGCCCTTTCCCGCGTATTTAAACCACGGGGTCACTTGAGTTCATCTCAGTAATGCGGCAGAACGTCAGGAAAAGTCGAGACGAACTTCTAAAGTTTCTTAGAATTTCAGAATTATCGGTTACATAAGGATAAATTATTACTTCCCTGCTCTCTTCAATTTTTTTTATTGATTTAACTAAAATTACGAATTGTTTCAGGATTCTCTCCATGAAACCTTTATATAACATGAGAATCCACATTACGGCCTGTATAGTATCTTCAAAAAGCCTTCGTCCTTGTTCAATTGTAGTTTAATTAAACAATCTCGATATTTATGCGCTGAAGTGTATCTCCATTTCTATAACCACAGGATCGGATGTAAAAAAGTAGCCACAATACTGGACATTTTAAAGCATATTTTCTGCTTGTCGATAACCCTGCATTTTGTGGTATTCCAATTATATAATGAGCCAATGCTACTACTTTACTTAAGGCTTTGCATACGAATAACCACATGCAAACCAGAAGCCTTTAAATGGTAAATAAATGAGATAAATACAATTCGATGTATGTAAATATGTACATCAAATGACCGCGCAATGTTTGATCATCTCAGGTAATTTGTAAAGCAAAACAAAAGCAAACATTCCTCCTTTCATGATATTCTGTGTTAATGATCAAAATATGAGGACAAAAGCAAAGGATTTTTAAAATTCGTAATTGCTATCGATTACAAGTTTTCTTCAACAAAATACATTTTCAGTTGCTCATTGACAATTAACCACTGGATGTTACACAATATGTCTGAAAACATTCCCTTTAAATATAATAATGTCATACTAAATATTGACCAAAATCAAATATGGTATTAATTTTAATGCGGATACACTATCAGCCAGTTTTCATAACCGAATATCGAATAGTGACAAATATTTTGCAAAATATTGCTTCAAAATATCCTGAATAATTAATGTATGACGATGTGTGTTGAGGGATGAAAATTTTAATCATGTAAGAGCGCTAATACCATCAAACATATCATCTCCTTTTTATAAGTTTTACACCCGACTTTTTCTTAGATTGCTGGAAAAATTTTTTATTGCTATCCTGGATAACCTTTTGAGTTCTCGGATAAAGAAAACGAATCATCACCTAATTAAAAGTCTTACTTTCAATTTGTTATCATCCTAATATGTTTTTATAATATTATCTTGCTAAATATTAAGGTATACTGTCATGGAGAAAAATTAAATAACCGTTTGGATATTAATCGTTGAAGACAATTATGATTTTTTTGTTTTGAGTATGTATGAAGTTGTTCGTGTAAACTTAAAACACGTACATTTAAACATTTAAACCATTATCATATTTCAGGCGTTCTCAACACCTCTCTCGCTCTCTTTAAAGAATTTTCTATATGCAGTAATACTCACTTATAATTCATTCGAGAATGAATACTTTTTTGAAATTATTAAAAATTGGAAGATTTTAAAGAATAATGAATAAACCATTGCAATGGAAAAACCACTGCAAAATTCACGAATGCTGTGAATATTGAGCTAATCAATTTTGATCATGCCGAGCTATTAAAGTTTTTACATTTGCGAGAGCTTGCGAGAGCTATATGTTGGTAGTTCAATCAGTTTCAGAGTGAGTATATCGTGAAAAACATAATTGCGTAAGTTTTTCAAAATAGTTTTTCCTTTGTTACATTATTAAAATCTTCGTTAGAGCTGGCGTTGTATTTGGAACAACAACGTAATTAATTTAACTTCTCTCATAATATCTTTGAAAGCCATACTCCTTTGAGCGTTCTCAAAAGCTTAAATGAATATGACAATTTCCTAAATGAGTTAGGTATTTTATGTTTTTTTGATACAAAAATCTAACATCAGAGATTCATTTCTTCCAATAGGTATAGTACACAGAGCATGAATTTGTCTCTTTACATTCTCTATTCTTTGGATAATGATTATGCGCACTAGGAACATATTTCGACTTAAAATTAAATTGACTTTATGGCGGATTAGTTGATTTGTAATATTTTCAACTCTTTGAAAAAAACCTTAAAGTATTTTATTTATAAGTTATTCCAAGTATATACGTTGCATAAAATGTCTGTTATACAAAAATATGTTGTTTAATTGCGTGGTCATTTAATTTGTATGCATAGTTAATATTTTTTTCCATACACAAATATGCCCCTGGGTTACTTTTCCCAATTCATATCGTGTCTGTGCTCCATGGAACATTTGGCTATATTTGCCATGTCTTATTTGAAGTATCAAGGCAATATTTTGTTTGGCAGCTCATCCAAAAATATTAAATTCATCTGTAATAGTTTTCGTCAAATTGTTATGAAAGTTATTAATAAAACAGCCAAGGTTTCTAACTTTGGATTCTTTTGATCCCTAACGGCGCTTAGCGTTCATCGGATGAGATAATTTATTTTATTTTTCTGACGCAAAAGAAGATATATCAAAACTGTTTTTGCTGGTGGTATTTTATATACTTTACGGAGGCCATATAGTGTGAATTTCTTGAATGTTCTTTTCTTTTTGCGTATAAACGAGCTGTCGATGTGATGTAAATGCCTCTTGGGCTTGTTAGTATAAAAATAATCCAGTATGCATAGGTCGAAATTATTCAATTTTTGTAAATCACCTTCCAAATAAATTTTTTCACCCATAAATGCGGGTGAATGCACATAAATGCGTTGTAAAATTTATTGTCTTCAATATCTAATGAGAAATATTAATATTGTTGAAAAATGATCTCACCACAATGTATAATTTTTACGCTTCCAGTATTTTAGATATTTTCATCTCTCAAAGTTTGAAAACGGATATATCTACTATGTGGTTTCTATCTTGAAACGCCAGAATTTGATGTATTTTTTTGTGGTGACGTAGATGCTGGTGGTCTCGTTGATAACTTGACCGGCCGACAGTTATGTGCCGATGTGGCTCTTCTCAGGAGTAGCCGATCGCTCGAGTCCACTTCAGACGACTGAGAGGTAGAGTCTGATGACAGAGTTCTAACGTTGACCATCTAGGAAATGGGGATCTTATCTCAAGAAAGCATCATCATCTTAGAAGCTCGGATGAAATAGATTGAGTGGATCCACTATAAAAATAAAGGTGGTGTGCTAGTTTCTTATTATACACAATTCCCACGCACGACTCTTCCGTGAAAAGTTTTGATTTTTTTTACTAAAAACATTTGTGAATGTCCGTGGTTGATTCGGAAAAATATGGCCTCTTCCTTTGCTACCGACCTCCTGATATTATATAAGTAGGATGAAAATGTTTCTTCGCAAAACTGAATTTTTCAGGATAATATCGCATCACTTCAAACCGATTATTGCCGAGTCGAGTGTTATGCAGATACAATGAGAAAGAATAAGTTTGCTGAAATTTGAAAACTTCTCAATTTTGCAAACGATACAAATCCTAAATGGGAGATTAATGAAGGCAACTGGTCGATAATTGATAAATTTAGTAAAACTTTGAGCGAGCAAATCTAAGTTTAATGGAGTCTACTGTTTAATTACGCCACGACTGAATACTTTCGCTGGCACTGTTATTGGCTGTTTATTCAAGGCATGCAAGTATGCTTCAGGTGCAAAGTACGGTGTTGCATAGTATTAGAGGACATTTCGTGGATTTTGATGTTGCTAAGGTAAAAATCCACACTCCATCCATCAATACGAAAGAGACTCAGGTATGCCGATTTCGTTGATAGATATTATTTAAAATGATATAGAGCTCCCGGATGTTCTCAGATAACTTATTCTTGGGTATAAATTCCTTGAGTCACCTCAATTTTTGTAAATTTGATACAATTGATACATATAAGGAGAGCCAGATTCAGAAAGGCTGGCCTGAGAAAGGTAGTTACTTGACGGAGAAATATGATATATATTCGTAAGAATTCTTCAAAAGGCATGCCAATAAAGTCATCCTTACGAGATGGATTGACAATTTAATGTTCTCATTAGTTTCAACTTGTCATGGCTTGAACTGCTGATAGCTATGGTAGACAAATAAAAGTACGGTGCAGAGATCGTATGGAGTGACATTATGAAGTGGCAAGAATTTTTAGACGTTGAAAAAATGGTTGTTTTAGATAATTCGTGGGGACTAAGGTGTCCGTCAAATAAATGATTACACAGTTGAACATCGGACGTGCTACCGCCTTAATTAATTCTTTATTAATTAATATTATGCTGCATGATAACTCTGATGTTCAGGAATAAAAATTCCTAGTAGCAAAGAAAAATTAGGGTAGTTGAAAACTAATATTTTTCCTCTAAATGAAAAGCAATATCCCTGCTGCGCAAAGATGAAAATAAATAAATATAGATTCAAAATTAGTTGGTCCCTCTTGGTGATTTAACTAAATTTTCAATTTATTATTAAAGAAATTGGGAAATTTTCAAACCAATGTACGCAAAATTGTCTGAAATCTGAGGTAGTCGACAGTATATGATGAGTCTTTGAAACACCTTTGCACAAAGCGCAATTCATATTGTAATATATAAATGTTTCGTATGAAAGTACGTGTAAGCTTTAAAAGCATAAAGCATGATCTATTTGCCTTGTATCAACCAAAATTGCCATGGGAATTAGGAAGCCTGGATAGCGTAGTGGTCTGCGCATTGGTCCGGCAAACCAAAGGTCCGTGGTTCGATTCCTGGTCCAGGCCGAATTTTTCTCATTGCAATTTCTTTAAAAGCATATCAAGCTAAAACAAATGCTTCGTCACTAAAAGATCACATATCTGCAATGCGGCATTATGTCACATCCAATATCTGAGATTACTGGGTAAGATTAATACTACAGCGTTTAAGTGAGATACTGAGAACATTTCGTCAGTATGAGTTATCATCTTCAAAAACCTTTTAGTGGATCTCTTGTTCACTTGAACCCCAATCCTTTAAAAGTTTAAATCGATTTCTTATTGCTCTTCAATTCATGCCGTTTTGTCAGTAATGGATTATGTGGGTAAATCATGAGCTCTGCAGCTAAACAAACGTTCGCAGGTCTCAGTCCCATTAGGGGCAAAGGAGTCAGGTCGGCTGAGTGGACTTGCACCTATGAGGCAATGTGGCGTGCCAGCTGCAGCCAATTAGATTCCCTGTGGAAAAATAACCACCAGAGACATTACGGATAGAGAATACGTTATTTGGGTGTGCTAGGTGGGATGAGTAATATTTATATACGATAAAGATAATAATACACACGTTACATCTGTTGCCTTTTGCCTGGTCTTGGAACTGAAGAATGTCATGGTTGATAGCGCTCAATGGGGGAAAATGTGGTCAATATTAATGTGAGGTTAATTAGGAAAGCCTCCAGGTAATCCAGGTGGTAATTTATCACTTCACATCGCATTAAAAATGGTATTCAAGAGATGCGAACTTAAATTTACTAGTCAACAATGATTGGAGAGTGGATTTAATACATTCCAAATTTACTCATGCTTTGTTTGAATATTGTCTTTGGAGTTGGACGCTTGGACGCTTATTCCTGAAAGCCTATCAATTGTAGGATTGACAATTTTCAAGCTATCCGGGACTAGCCACGGAGTTCCACTTTTACGGAGTCGCCCGCAATGCACACACGTGCGAATTTCCGGGTTCGAATCCCGGTCAAGGCGGATGTTTTTTTCTCTGTGGAAATTCGCACAATTGTAGGATTATTTCAAATGTTTTTCTTTTTTATGACTAAATGTTCATCGAAATTCTTTAATGATTGAAATTAATTAATTTTAATTTTATGAATTAACTTTTAGTAATGAAGCAAACGTAACATGTATGAGGAATAAAATAATTTTAAAATAATCTAACGCAGTGGTCGGCAACGTTTTTTTCAAGTGGGTCATTTTTCAATTTTTTTCACAAAAAGTTTTGCTGGTGGGTCACATCACTTCTATTTTAGAAAACGCATTATCTTAAAATACAGAAAATTAAAACGTTAAACAGATGGGATAATCCAACATGGGTCTCTAAAATTTTCCCAGTCGGTCACTAGGTGACCCGCGGGTCATAGGTTGCCGACCACTGATCTCGCGTAACAACAGTAAAACAGCTTATGAAAGATCTTAGGCTTTCCCGGCGTACCTGCTGGATAAATATTTCTGGGCGGTTTCACCGGGTAAGGAGGTCCATAAGTCCCGAAGTTTTGGAGAACGACTTACTCTCCATCTTCATGGGTTCTGAATGCCGTCTTCTCAATTTTGGCCGGTGTATATGCTCATTCCTTGGGGTTACGTGCCATCTGATTGGCTGTGGCGTGTGCGCATTTTCCCGCCTACCCTAACGTATTTAAGGGTGGTGTTTCGTAATCGAGGTGTTACTTACTTAATTGGAAACCAGCGTCTTTGTTAGTGTTTTTAGGTTGTAAACGGATCTCGATGGTTTCTTTGACAAGGGGTTCCTAATAACCTTGCGGGCGGCTGAGAGTTTTGGTCCCTTCCCACTGTATGGCATGGTGCTCACAAATGCTATGCTCCGCTTCAGCTGATTTCTGCAGTTGAGCCAATCGGAAATGTCTCTGATGTTGAGAAGACGGCATTCAGAACCCCTGAAGATGGAGAGCAAGTAGTTATCCGAAACATCAGGACTTATGGACCCGCTTACCCGGTGGAACACCCGAGAAACATTCATCCAGTTAAAAAGCTACCAATCAAAGGCTCGGGGTCAAAAGAGGCATATCACTTCGGAGGACTTAGCTGTGCTTCAGTCCTTTCCAGATTCTTCCTCTCCTTGATGTCACTCATTATTTAGGTGAATGTCGCCTAGTTTAGCTGCCACTATGTAATGATAACTGGGCCACGTTGGTTAATCGTCAGGGTAAAATATCGTCATGTTTTTCAGGTATTCGTAACACAAGAGTAAATAAAACTAGGATTTGGAAAAAAAGCTAAGAAGAAATTTAATATCATAACTTGATAGCTTTACTAAATATAATATGGAAAATGAAGAGCTCCCTCTACTAGAATGCTTTCGTTACAAAACTTGGAAACCTTCAGTTTTCAGCGCACGGTATAGCTAATTCCTACTTAATTCGGGCACACCCGTGCCCCCCCACCTTAGTCTGCTTCTTTCCTCCCAAATTATGTGACTAACTGAAATGTATTGTTCCTGAATATTGGCGCAATTCAAATTATTCCGCCTCCGACCACCACCGCTCCGCAAAGAATTCTCTTTAGAGATTGAAGGATGCGGGCGGATGGTTCGTGGCAGACGGCGCCCATACAGTGTTCAGAGGTCTGGTTCCCTCCCATTTCCTCCGGAAACACAAGTGTCGAAACAAAAACAGTCGAAGGGCCTTTTTTAATCTAGTTATTCAAAATGTAATTACGCTTCGCTCAAATACCCAACGAAAATACTGGTTGAGCAAATTTTCCAAGGGAGCCACACTTAAACATGCCGTTCTCTAAAAATGCAGAAACTGTATTCCCTTGACTAACTACTACGAGATCCTGACTCTTAGCCAGAGATTTCTTCAGTTACACGTATCACGCATTGTTATCTGAAGGATTGAAGACAAATAGAGGAAATCTGTTGCCAAACCATTGTTGACAACTTAAAGATGCTCCGTGATTTGTTCTTATCGACTAACCAGCTTCCTATATCTCTTAGTTTAATTTATTAAATGGACCTATTCGAAGGGATGAGTGCGATTTAGGACTATTTCGATCAATCTTTGTTCATCTCATGAAAAAAGTCATGAACTACTCGGCGTACAATTTTCCGCACTATCCAGTAAAATTCAGCTATCCTAGTACCGTTACATATCATATTCCGCCCTCTCCGCCTTGCTCCAATCCTTTCTAGGTTAGCCTTTCTCCCCTTGATATCACTCATCGTGCAGGTGAATATAGCCTATAAAATTAATGGTTGAAAGTGTAACTTTGTGAAAAACTATCACAGACATGATGAAAAAAATATTTTGGTATATTCCACACTTAAAAAAAGTAAAACTTCTCAATGAATGTGTTTTTCCTTCCAATTCCCCTCAGTTATCTATACAATTCCCCCTACCACCTCCCATTGGCCGAACCTGACCGTGATAAACGTCTCTGACGTCAACTAACAACCTTCACTTCTCCTCCCCCCATCTCTTCTATACATATTGACTCACATATGATATCAATGTACCTTGGTAATGATTGATGTGCAGTCAAAACTTCGGTCGGCATGTGAATGTTTAGCTGTGGAATTTTTCGTCGTGTCTGAATGTCACCTAGTTTTGCTACAACCATATAATGAAAACTGGATCACGTTGGCTAATAATCAGGGGAAAAGTTCGTCATGTGTTTCAGGAATTCGTCTCACAAGAGTTAAAAGCATCGAGTGATAGTGGGACGAGGACAAGAAGTAATGGTTGAGGCAGGCGCAGCATCAGGAGGTGAGCTTCCTAGGAACGCTGGGTCGTTATCGTAGGAGGAGAATGGGTGGCGAGCTGAAGGTTGAAAAACTTCGACAGCGTCGCTCTGGGGCACGATTAATCAGAAGGTCGTATCTGGACGAAGAGAACGTTGAGAGTATATAGGGTGGTAGGGGGGATGGCCCTAGGTGGGGGGAGGCTTAACCCCCCCTTTTCCCTCCCGACCCTCCCCGTTCTGGTATGCATGAGTCTGTCGTTACCTCCCCGAGGCTGGCGACAGTTCCCTACGTATTTCCATTAAACGGAACACCCTCCAGGGGTCTCCCCTCTCGCGTCAGAGAGAACCAATCTTTTGACTTAATCTCTCATCCCTTTATGGCTCTTTAAATTCTCTTCAAGGGACCGTCAATTTTTTTTCCATCCTCAGCCGAGCGATTAAGATGCAGTGTACCTCCAGTGTTCCCCTGGCCCTTAAAAATTTAACGCCGTTCCATTTCTAGAGCGAGCGTTGAATGAGTTTGAAGTGTCGCTTGCTGCGTTCGTTTGGAGACTGTGATTTGAAGGCTGCCGTCACAAAGGAGGGGTTTCTATGAGCTCCTAGGAGCGCATGGCGCAGAACACGGGACCCGAACAAGTTGGGCGGAAAGAGTTGTCTGTAACTGACGGCCAAGGCTGTGAGTATATCCAAGAATGGCGTTTTTGTCATGTCATTTCTCAGTTTATTTAGAAAGGCTCAGGCATAGAAGTAGTTAATGGGTTTTTCTCTGCACCCTTTTGGCATCAGGTTTTTCGGCGAAGGTTTTTTCTGCGTATTTGTTATATCCACAAATGCGCATTAGAAATTCACTTTTTATGTGGAAACCTATGAAGTGTTGCAATTTCTCGTGGATTATATGTTTCAGATGTATTTTATAGTATTTTATTTTTCTATCTACTCTGTGGCCCTAATTTGTAGTCTGATATTCTCACTCTCTGTCTCATCCGATCCCCTCTCATTTATCCCAAATGGCTCTCTTTGACTGTCGCCAAAATAATAAGCGTTGCCATTCATACAAATGTATTTTACGGTGGTCGAAAATGTTCTTTAATTGGTGCTGTTTCTCACCCTTACGTGTTTAGCATTTTACTATTCCGTTTGTTTTTTTTAATTAGGTGCATAAAGTAGTTGAATTTGGTTAAATTCACGATTTTATATTCATTATTAATCTTGGAAAATGATTCTTTGATCATATTTAATAATTTAAACCCGTTTATATGTATGTTATAAGGTATATATATAATATTGCCGATTAGTCCTGACACTTTCCTCATAAAAATTAACTATTTTATTGATTTCCTGAAAAATGGGCATTTTGAAGCCTGATCTAGCTGAAAGAATCCCTTATCAAGATCATTGATGGAAAGAAAACAGTTCATTGAAAAAATTGAAACAATTTAATGTATCATAAATGCTCAAGAACGCAATTCTGAAAATGGTATGAAATTTCATTCCGAGTTGCATGGGAATGTGTTATGCGTAGATTTTTCTTCCTATTTTTTATCGAAAATGCGCATTATAAATTCCTTTTATATGTAAATGCCAATACTTTTTTGGAATTTCTCGTCCATTATATGACCCAGGAATATTTTAGATTATTTTATTTTACTATCCACTTAATAAAAATAACTTAATATCTCTCGAACATCAGTTTTATCCTGATTCCAAATACTTGCTCTAATCCATGTTTCTCGTATTTAGCGTGATTTTCACCCATGCATAAGTATCCTTTAAAAGAGCACTTAAAAATAGAGCAATTCTCCCATTTATGTAGTCCTTGAATCCTTCCCTTTGCATCTTCATCCCTTGTTGATTTCCCGTTCCCGTGATTTCCTGAAGTATTCCACGAATCCATGTGAAATATTCAGGTGAGAACTTGGCAATGACTCATTTTTGCGTACAGAAGGCTTTTGAACATCTCATTGAGTCAACACAGCTTACCGAAGCTAAATAGCCAACATTATTCCTGTTCCATTCCTTGCACGGCAGTAATCTCTCAGTAGCTCTGATTGGTGGTCTGATATTCTCACTCTCTGTCTCATCTGCTCGCCTCTCATTTATCCAAATAGCTTTCTTTGAATTTCGCCAACACGACCATGAAAGTTGCCATTGATACACACCTATGTATTTTACAATGATCAAAAAAATCTGGCGGTAGATCCAAACTTGGCCCTTAGAGTAAGAATTTTAGAACTAGAGTTTGTCAGAAGTGAATAAAGGAGTGAAGGAGGAAAAGGGTTGATTATGTTTATAATTCATTTATTTATAAATATTCATTTTTAGATGTAGAGGTCTAGTTACAAGATACATTACAAGATACGTGTTCGTGTACTAACCAAAGTTCATATATGAGCCAAATAGCGTATGTTTAATAGTGAATTTTTAGCGTTCATTAATGCGTTCATGCACTTGCACATTAACTTGTATTTGTACTTGTAACCAGACATTAAACTCGACCTCTGCAAATCTGCCACTAACTTTGCGCCCTCATAATGTTCTTCTATTCTAAATGTTTTAGTATTTCTCTTATTTTTACATATTAACGTTTCTGCAATGGAGGAACTACGCTTGATAACATGACCGGTCCAGGGCTTGAAGGATGTTTAGGCTTCTCTCAGTGAGGGAATTATTAACAATTTGCCGTCAGAGCAAGTGGCAAAGTTATTTTGAATAAATAACATACACACTTATAATCAAGAGACTTCTTATAAGACTAATTTGTTTTCTTTTAAAGATACATTTCATTCGTATTTCACGATTACTGATGAATGCATCTTAACTCAAAGACGGCGCTGGTGATTGATCTCATTCTTTTCGAAACAAATGCTATCGTCTTTATCTTGTTCAAATAATTTTTGGACTCAGTACAGATATTATTGCGCTTAACTGGTTCTCATAAT
Source organism: Ceriagrion tenellum (assembly GCA_963169105.1). Classification (NCBI taxonomy): domain Eukaryota; kingdom Metazoa; phylum Arthropoda; class Insecta; order Odonata; family Coenagrionidae; genus Ceriagrion; species Ceriagrion tenellum. Next base: position 81,196,601 of record OY720641.1, on the reverse strand, counting down.
ATGTAATCAAAAGATGTGGTTATCAGGTGATAGGCTCCTGAAGGCTTCCTCTGCCTGGAATACTTTAAGTTTTACTTTTTGTTTACGCAGTCTTTTAGCTTTTTAGTGCGATAGATAAATTGAGAGATAGTTACTTTCCAGAAAAGGGATGGAAGTAATAGATCAGTGGAAAATATTTTCGATAGCGATGGAGGGGCCTGTTAGTGTCTCAGTAAGTTTGAAATTACTAAGAATGGTATTTTACATTTGTGTGCAAAAGGAAATATATTCCCTTCATTTTATAGCCGTTGTTGCGGCGAAGTTGTATTCCCTGCACAAAGTTTGATGCAAACTTAGGCACTAGTTACATTGGTTCAACTGTAATATAGGGTGTATTAATAAAAATAACGTGATTTTGAAACTATAATTATTGATAATAACATAATACAAAAGTGTAAAATTTCAAAGTTTCAGCTATGGTATCACAAACGTTCTCTATGTCTACCAGTTGCAGCACTGACATATAGACGATAGCTGAAATCCTCAAGCACGCTACGTCGGATATCTTCACTGTCAGAAGTCACGACAGCTCTTACTCTGGTTTTTAGCTGATCAATGTCTCGAGTAAAAGGGTGGGCGAAAACCCGTTCCTTCTCTTTCACATATCCCCTCAAGAAAAAATTGCGCGGGAGATCGCGGAGGCCAAGAATGTGGGGAATTTTACAGAGATCCCGTGTGCCCTATCCAGCGTTGAGGCAGTATGTCGTTGAGAAATTGTCGTACGTTGTTGTGCACATGCGGTAGGGATCCATCCTGATGGAGTATGAAGTCATTGGGGTCCTCATCAAGTTGTAAAAAAAGCATGTCTGCTGCATTCGATGGTAGCTCGGAATGTCCCCTGTTCTATAATTAAAACATTCTAAAATCAGGTCATTTTTTAGATAAACGCTGTATTTATATGGTCTACCAATAAAACAGAGTGCGTTTGTGTGTGTCAACAGTTTTGTGTGAAAATACACGTAATATTTTGCTCTAATCAACCCTGATTAAAAATAATTCGTCAACCCATAAGTACCTTTGAGGTAACCGTACGGTATTTCACAAAGTATTTCAATGTAGCTCACTGTGACATCTTGTATTATTATAATATAATAGATTGAATTTGGGCTGTATTGTGAATGTATCACTTCATATATCGCCAACGCATTCAGTGTTAAAATCAATGAAATTAAAATTCGATCGTGCAAAATCCTCGGTTAGTTTGTGTAAAGGTTTCAGAGGCTTTTCGTTTATTTTCCAAAGGTTTTTCATTTTGCTTTTGGCGTTTCATGCTGATATTTCATCCTAATATCTTAAACGCATCTTCTAACAGCCATGCGCCAGCGGACAAGATAGATTGTTCCATAGTTTGAGGCTCAACTATATGGAAGTTGAATTTAACAAATGAAAAAGTAACTTTGATTCCTTCCACAGATTAATTTTCCTGGTACAACATGTTTCGACACTTCGACACGCAATTAGGCTTTAATCCCATGGCTATACTGAAGCAAGGTAATTCTGGTCATAGCACGCAACATGAGGAAAACTGTAACGGCCTGTGCGCCGCAAGGAGATTGCTGTCATATGTAGGTACATCCTATGCAGTAAATTAAGTCCAATTACTATTGTTTTAGTTCTACCGGATTATTACAATTGTGCTAGTCGTCCCATTCTATCCGCACAACTGAAATCTGCTCTGCTAAATATTACACGTATTATTTCTCACCGCTGTGTGCATTCATCCAGTTTGTTCCAATTTACGCAATTCGTTTAAAATCCAGATCCGTCTCAAAATGAAGTTTTACTCATTTCTGACTACATTTATCCGAGGAGCGACCGGATTCAAGCAAAGCTTGGACGCACACCGCTGTGCGAGAACATTAAAAGTGGGGAAATGCTGCAGACTAGATAGCAGTTTAAAAGATAACCGGAGAGCGAGAGAGTTGGGAAGGGGAATCGGGAATGAGGAGATTCGAATTCCAGCCGTCGAGGATTATTTAGATGTAGTATAAAGGTGGGAAACATCTTCCTTCGGAAATTCCCTAACGGTTTAAGTCTACGTTAGACCCAAGGGGATATGCGCTGGAATTAGGAAGCGTCAATATTTATTGCGGAAGGATACGGGATAGGATGGAAGGGGGAAATTGTGTGGGAAGTGGGAGAGGGATGGATAAAGGAATGGGAATCCTCTCTCTCTCTCTCTATGTGGGGGAGTTCTGAGGCGGATGTGGAGGTCAAAGAGTGGGGAAACACGTGGAGGTTAAGAGGTGGATTATGAGTAATGAAAATAAAGGAAAGGCGTGGATAAAGTTGTTAACCCCCGCTGTGAGAGGCGAATGGATCAGAGGGAGAATGGGCGAAATCTGTAGGGGAGAGAGAACGAAGCGTGGGTCCGCTACCGTGCTGCAGAGCGGTGGAGTGAAATAATATCACCGCGAGGAGGAATAAAAGCTTCATGTTTCGAAATAATTACGGCCGATAATGAGGAATTGGATAGTTGTGAAAAGTTCAAAAGTAGGTCAAATTGCTTCAAGTGTTAACGAAAAAGGAACAATTAAAAAGACTAAGAACTCAAAGTAAGCTTTCATTAATTTGAAATTGAATTGTTGAGAAAATTAAGCGAATTTTTCACTTTAAATGCTTCCAAGAAAGTCTAAACTTTACGTCTCGGATGTACCGGGCAGCTGCTCTTCAAGAGATGGGACGGGAGTCTAGAAAATAAAATATTAGGAGAAATATACTCAGAAAATCGCGACGCTCCTAATTAATTCAACTCATCGGCTATTCGAGAATAGAGTTAAATTTTTCAAGGGCTACATTTTTCCTTTTACAAGAACGTAATGACGTAGTAATATAACAACTGATATATTTTCGCTAATATATAATAATAATATAATAACGCTATTTTATGCGAGAGATTTCAAATCATTTATCCATATAATATAAACTCAATTCCTGAGTAAAACAACTTGTTTTGCTAAAAAAGTTTGAACATTACTTTTACAAATTTACAAAGTTTACAAATTTTTGTGCGACTAAGAAAAAATAATGAATATTTGGATCTAGGTATGTAGTTATATGCTTTGGTTTTTTATGTCTATGTCTTTTATTGTAATTATCTATGCGTTACGTTAAAATATAGCAATATAATTCATGTCAAATGCATAATAATGTGATATTTCAAAATTTTTGAGCACTTAATCAATCTGTTTAATTTTTTTCCGTTTAGTACAAAGGACTTTTATAAACCCTTCCATGTCAAGTAAAAATCAAGAAATACCTTAGAGGACTAATGGTTATTTTCAGAGACTTTTTTCGTCAGCTGTTCAATATTTTAGGATGCAACTGATAATATATGGCTTATATATTGCCTAGGAGTACTTCTCAGCTTAAGCCATTGAGGACTTCTAAGGCAAATATCGTCAGAAACCTTTTTTTTCCATATCCTGTCGAATTAAGACAAGTAGTGTATGAATAAGAGTTGGGGCTGAGCGCTCATTTGAGCGTACGCTCATGAGCACGCTCAATTTTTATGAGTTTTGCACTTGAGCGCGCTCACTTTTAAGAAATTGAGTTTTAGCGTGAGCGCGCTCGTATTTTCTTTAGTTTGAGTTTAAAACGGCGCTAATTTTTTCGCTCATTTCGAAAAATCCCTAAATTGTTCAGAATGGTAGATATTAAGTTTAGAAATTTTGTGCGGTTCACGCAGGTAAAAATGCTGATTCCCAGTTTCGGTTTTTCCTCTGCTTTGACCCCTTAGCACTTGGAAAATTTCAACCACGCCAGGGATAGTCCGTTAAGGAACCCCAATAGTGGTCTGAGAACAGCCCATTCTCAGAATCCTGTGAATCCTTTTGGCGAGAGGCCTATTGTTTTCGAGTATTCGTGGCTCCCTACAATTCCACGAATCCCAGGAACATGGATATCCAGTGCATCATATTCAAAATCAAGCGTGTATACTTGAAACACTCCGGTGCGGAGACACACGCTCCCAGTCAGTCGGTCAGTCGTGACCATGGCGGAGCTGAAGTTACCCTGGCCGGTGTATGATTCTTATTTTAATTTAGAACGTGTAAACGCATCAGGAACGATTTTTGGTATCATGTAAATTGTGCATTTTGAAGAAATTCTGTGTTTCGAAGTCATCACCAACGAACACGTTGCGTCATATAGAGGTAAGCTTGACTTATTATTAGTATTTTTTCACTCTAATAATTAAATGACTGTAGATTCAGGGCGGTTATCGCGGGAAAGCCAGATAAAGGCTTTAAGGCGGAACCTCTTGACTTAGGTTCAGGTTCAGGTTTCTTTGATGACGTTAAAAACATGCTATTATCCCTTTCGCAGATTAGATCAATGGACAATGGAATGGTGGTAGTCGGAAAAGCGAACAGTCAGTCAACAGAAAGTAACATGAATAATATTGATGATGACTTAGGACATTTTTTTAGTTTTGAATACCTTGAAAACGAGGATAAAATTGTGGGACGCTGGTTGTTGGAACCGACAAACGGCACCTTAGTATTTCCATAGATGAAATTAAGAAACCATTTATAACATTTAACACCTCGCTACCTTCAAGTGGTGCTGCAGAGAGGTTGTTTCGTGTAGCGAAGAATGTATTGACTATAAAAATGACAGATGCTAATTTTGAAAATCAATTACTTTTGAAAGTTAATAAAATTATTTGAAATATGAATTTGTTACTAGCATAATTTCTTTAATTTTAGAGGCAGTGACATTTAAAGTTAACCGAAGATCTTAGTGTGTTATTGAACAAAAGGAAAACTTCAATTACAAAACTTACTATTATTTCATCTCTCTAATTATTCAACTTTTTTGAGCTAGTTTTGAGCTTTGAGTTGAGCGCAGCTCACTTTTTGAAAAGTGAGTTTAAGTTGAGCTGAGCTCAACTTTTGATGAACGACTTTGAGTTGAGCTGAGCTCATTTTAAAACTGAGTTTCCCTTAAATTTAAAACTGAATTTAAGAAATAATTTTCTTTGAAACGTCTCCTTTGGGAAATCGAGGGCCTTCCATTGTCCGTAATTCTTAAGGAGACAGTCATTATAAACTATTTAAGGCCTTTTTAAAACATAGTATTTACAATGATAAATTATTTCATAAGCCTTATAACTTCTTCAAAACGAAGTACGATTATTAGTTTGGTTTCTCATCGAAGCATTTAGAATGTGAATTGTGTGTTTATCTTTGAAGATATCAGGTATAAATAACTACTTCCTGGAGAAAAAATTGGGATAGGATACCATCTATTTGAGGTACCCTATCATAGGGAGTGTATACAAAGTGATATCTTTTCCGAAGCCATCCACCCATTTCAAAATATAAGAATAACTTTTTTGCTTAAACGTATATTATTATTTTATAAACAGCTCGTCGCATATACCCTAATATTCTGATATCTTGTCATACGACAAGCAAACAAAATCGACAATAGCGAGAAAAAATTAAAGGTATATTTTGAAAATTTATCGTTTACTCTACAGTAATTCCGTGATGAAATCACACTACTTCGTAGCCAGTTGAATCAATCACCAGCCTGACACCGAAACTTAAATCCCTTGGATTATTTTTTCTTTGAATAATAACTCCTATAAAACACATGGAGAGAATATGGAATTTGGCCTTGAATGAAAGAATATTAATTTCATTTGAGCAAACGGTTTAAATTAAACGTTAAATCCGAGTTCGTCTCGTGCAATTTTTTGCCATTGATAGAACTCAGAAGGATAAATCTCGCGAAATTATAAAATAATGCCTTGCAACATCAGGTTTGAGTTTTTGGGTTTTTTCGGAACGTTTGGAGAGAGAGACGAGTCTGCGATCTTTCGTGGGAAAATTGTGAAATGGCCTCCTCAACGCTCTCTCCCATTGGATTCTTGCCGAGGGTGAGCAGTCAAAAGTGGATGGGCTTTTCGGTCATGGTGTGTATCTGTTTTAGCGTGCATGTGTGTGTGTGTGTGGGCCTTGGGAGCATCGGAAAGTACTGGTGGAAGAAAGTGAAAGAGAAAGGAATCCTCGGAGCCCTTTGGTACGGCGTGGCAGAAGGGCTAAGGGAAACCGATACCGTTGCCGTTATTAAATGGAAAGGCTTGTGGAAGAAGCAGGGAAACGAGAGTGGCGGTGGCTGTTGGAGGGGTGGAATGTCGAGTGGGGGTGGTGGGAGACGGTAACAGGAAGTAGCGCTGAGTGGGAGATTGGGAGTAAGGTAAGGATCAGGGCTGCCAACTCATAAGCATTCACTTCCTTTAAGGTAGTTTGAGCGGAATAATCATTTCACCTAGAAATCAACGAAGTTGGTCTCGTTTTAAAGAAAAATACCGCATACTTCCGAAGATATCAAAATATCAGCCCCTTACCGCACTAATTTCCGAGATATTTGACGAAAAATACCAGACCGTTTACTTAGGAAATGTCACGTGTATGCACTCCAGATATAAATAATTTAAACAATAAGGAAAACTAGCAAAAACTCTTAGATCTCGCAGAAAAACTAACAGAATGTAGTTGATAAGTTTTCTCAACCATTTTTTAAAAATAAATCATATCGTCACCGCAGTAATTTTTTCTGGATCACAAGAAACTTTCCGTTGTGAAGAAGTTTCAAATGTACCACGCGAAAAAAATTTGTCAAGTTAAGGACCGATGTGGTTAATTTTATTCATTTAAAAATTTAAAACTTTCAATCATAAGAGATAATATAATTAAACCATTAATTAAAGTTTTAATTCATGCTTTCAGCAACTGCAGAAATTAAAACGTATAATTCGAATATGGTCTCCGTTATGATTAGGGTTGCATATAGCCCAAACTACCTTAAGGTCGCTCGAGTGGTAGTCAAGAGTGGTTGAGGGCATATTTAAATTATTTTTCAAATTACGAAAAAAAATTTATGACCGCATTTATCGTAAGTGTATGTGTTAAATCGGTGTCAATTACCATGCATGTAGTTCTATGAACTATGGAAGAGCAATAATTTTTAAAATTTTTGTATTTATAGAAGTATGAATTGGGTTTGCGGCGAAAAATTTTTTTTTTTCACTTGCCGGACGATTCTGTTAGCCCGTATATCCCCGGAATCCCGATAGGCTGCTGAGCCTGTCATCAGGTTTTCCAGGGACCGGACCAACAGAACTTGACATACATCCATGCCCTGAGTGGTGAAAAACCCACCCAGGCGGGACTCGAACCCGCGACCCTCGGTTTAACTGGCGAGGACTTTACCCCGCCGCCACCGGGGTCGGCAAATTCGAAAGTTAAGCGGAAAACATGTGAAACTGTTTTTTCACTTGGTAAAATAACTTAATATTTACTAACCACCTTTTAAAATAATGTTATTTGACATAAAATGAACAATTAAATAATATAAAAGGTTCATGCAAATGTCTTTTCGCCTTTTTCAGAATTTATGCAATTTAATCAAAATATTATGTATTTTTATAATATTTATGATAATAACTTTATTTAGAACCTGGGATCTCATGTCCCCTAGGTTTAAATACTCAATACAAAAGAAGATGTAAATAACCACTGTTAACCTTTCTTTGTGGATTCCATAATTTAGGACTCGAGAGTACTTTAATAAATATTAACACCAAAAACCAAAAAAATCAAAGAAATACATAGCTGGATTAACGTAACATTGCTCTTCCCTAATATTACGTTGCATATCCATCAAACATAGTTCAATATGAAATATATCATATGTAACAATATCAGAGGTTGAATATTTTGCATATCGATTTACATATTATGCTACAATATTAAACTACATTATTAGTGGCACCAACATTTTATGCCAAGTTTAATAAGGCTACGTGTTTAAATTTGCATTAAACTGCCAAGAAATCAATTTTTACAATCAAAATTATATTTTTTTTCTCCTGTACCTATTTGCATTACCAATAATTACACGCATGCAAAGGTTCATGCAGATTAATACATAAATTACATTCGCCCCAACTACCTTAAAGTAAAAAGTCGCTAGTTTGTGGCCGGAAGAAATGAAATAGAAGTCCCTAGTATTGTCGTAAAACGGATTATATATAAATATATTTTACTCGTGAGTTGATTGTCTTGACTTCTCTTCAGTATTGGTCTTAAACTCACCTGCATGGAGCACTGAAAAAGCGTTGGTGCTACAGTTTATTTGACGATTTTGGAAAAATATGCAATACATGGCTGCAGTTCATTTATTATCTCCTTCAAATGTGATTTTGTCCTGTTTCCTCAGAACATATAGTAACACACTTCTGCAGATATTTAAAAGGAATAGAAAATATTCCGGGTTTCCGGAAAAGTCAATCTCTTCAACAAATTGGCTCTTAAAATTAAAGAACTGGAGACCCCTTGCTATGTCACAGTGCAGAAAATAGTGTAGGGATCCATTCGTTTTGCACGGCCTCAAAGTGCGTTGTAGAAATCTATATTTTCAAACTTGAGATTATGGTATCAAAGTCTTACAGAACTAGTAAAGAAATTAGTGGTAAACTAGTTAAGCTTAAATACCCTGCACCACTTACAATTTTGTCAAAAAAATGTCCGATCCAACCCATTTGAGAACTGCGCCGTCTGTGGACTACTAATGTCTGCTTATGACTCATATTTAAGCTCGATATCTCAATTTTTACGGCAGTTATTGTGCGAAGAGACAGACTGACATATCAAGATGAACTCTTAAGGTTATGCTGATAATTTTTATATATACTTTTCCGTACCTATCCCGCCTCCTTCAATATATTTATTGTTTATATTGTTATACATGTAATTTGATGCTATAATTTATAATTTTCCTCCAAAAACTTGTAATAGTCGTTAGATATGGTGACTTAGTTGCCAGCGTGGGATCTCTTGTGAGGATGAAATTGAGAGGGTTGAACAGGGGAGGAGAAATAGTTGGGGATGAAGATCCGTAAAGGGAGGAGATATATACATTCAAGGAGGGCTCGAGGGGATGGTTTGCTGGAAGAAGAGGAGGAGTATATGTGAGTCTGTATGTGTGGGGAGGAAGAAAAGAGAGCGAGGAGGTTGTTGGCTGTTCGGCACGGAGGGGAAGAGAGGTAGAAGGGAGAGAAAGGGCTTTTAAGTGAACGGATTATCGACAAAGGGAAAGAATTGTGGAGTGAAAGGAGAGCCACGGTAGAGGGATGGTGGCGCGGGGGTGGGGCGACGCAGAGGGAGGAAATGAATGAGATTAGATTAAATTAAATATAGTCTTCATTCTGGTGAGATTGAAGCGAGGGGGGAAGTGAGGATGTGGAGAGGGTAGGGGAGAGTAGGGGAGAATTTATTTTCCGTCCCCTTTTCTCCATCCCCTGCCTTTACTCTCGTCTGCTCGTAAGGGAAAACGGAGAGGGGCAAGCGAAGGAATGATCCGTCCGTACGCCTACTGGGGAACATCTTCTTTTCCGGGAGAGAGGGAAATGGAAGCCAAACGCGATCATTTCCCCCCTGCCTTTGTGGGTTGGAATGCCTTGCGTGAAAAATAAAGCGGTGACCACGTGTTGCTACTGCCCTTTTTGTTCTGGCATTATTGTCAAAATCTTGGAAGTGATGGGTTTTTTGGATAATTGTTACTAATATATAATTATGTAATGCTGTCTGTCTGTCGCTCCATCACGCAAAAACTACTTAATTTATTGAGCGGAAATTTGGAATGTAGATAAAAAATATATTTGGTTGTAACATAGGCTATATTGCAAAGCCGTCAGAGCCCCTGGAAGGCTCCTCCTTGCGGTCCATGCTAAGCATTGGGTTCGGTGCAGTGGTTTAATTATTTGATTTTTTACATTGCTTTCACGCAAGATAGAGGGCTGGGATTATTTTATCGGATGGCTGAGTATATGAGGTTTGTAATTATTTCAATCGATTTACCGTTACGCTTTGTTTTGAATGAAAATCGTATTTTTAGCTGAAAAATCTCATCTTTTTCTTTAAAATCAACACTAGCATATTTCCTTGATAACCAGAGATTTGATCCTCAATTTGATCCACGCTGACAGTATTCTTCAGGCTTGGTTATTTCCTTGAAAAAAATGATTTAATGATTTTCCCAACCGTTGGATTTCATCGGGTACCTTCCGCTAGTCCGGTGATAAACCTTCTAGATTTTTACACGTGCTGGTCCTTATTTACGAATAATAAGTATTACTTTCTTCATCCCAACTTACTACCTACAGTTCTTCATTCAGTCCAAAAAACTTCTACATGTACTAGGGCCGAAAAAAGGTTTTTTTTCCGAATAAAATTTGCCCTATGCGAGAAAGTTGTGTACTGATATCAGAATCTCGCATGCAATTTTTTTTCGAAATCGGATAATATTAACCACTGCCGCCCGAGCTCTAAAGTTTAAAATTTTGCGAAAATTCAGGCGGAAATGGGAAACATACAGTTATGGAGAATAATCTGTTGCATCTACTGCAATATTGGTAAATATCAACGATAGATACATGTTTTTAGATTACAAAACTGATATTTGAAGTTTATTTGACGAAATCTATGGCTTATACGATGCCTAAGAATAAAAAACAAATTTAGAGTATAGCCATTTCGCACAACACTCATTTTACTGACTCCGACCATCACTTCAAATAGATCACTTTTGGGAGCCGTATTTGGGATAAATTAATATTTTTTTCGAATTCAGTTCCTTACAACAACGAAAAATTGTTATGTTTTGAAACTGACTTAAATTATGGCGAAGAATCATGGCCCTGATATTCATGACATAGATGATTCAAACATTAATTCTCCTCGAAATATACTGCAATATCCAATTACTGGTTCTTCCTCCACCTGAGCTGGCGATTTTCTTCGCATATCCAACGAATTTGTGTGCTCATGAATTAGATTGCAAAAGGTGTGGGTGTTCTCTCGGAGACAAAGCGGGCTGCGCGCTGGGAAAGATACTATGTATCAGACATTTTAATGCACTAGTGGAGTCCAAATGAATTCTTTTGTCACAAAAGGCAGACATAGCTACGATCTGCTCATCAGAAGATAAGAGCATTTTCTAAGAAGTTTGATAAATTGTAGTGGCTCACTGTAGGAACAAATAAACCGAAAAGTCCCTTAATAAACGGACTATCTCTGTGTACCGTATATACGTGCTCCTCCAACCAGTACTTTCTTGGAAAACCGCGAGATAACTATTCCCTAAGCAATTGTAGGTACAGCTAGTTCGACGTGAGTCAGGTATGATAAAGATGGCCAGTGGTAGAGCGTAGGAAAGTATGAATGAGACGGAGGAAGGAGGTTATCCTTATTTGGCTTCAGGTTAATTTTTAATCGGAGTAATGGTTATTATTTCCCAGCCATACTGGCATCAAAGAAACAAAGAAGACATCTCTAAAAATAATTCTAACTTTTACTGTATGTCTATTGCGAATTATCGTTGGAATATAACATCTTGGCTAGTGCTTGCATGATTTCTTCCTAATGATCTAAGTGTGATAGGTTAATTACCCTAATTGAGATATAGTGTAGTACATGTTGGTAACGAGTCACCCTCTGCCTCTCATCGAGGTGGCTTGCAGGGTTTTATTTTTATTTATTTATCTTTGTTATCCCGAATACAGCCCAACGGGCCAATTTATGTCGGGTAAATAACAGTAACAACGGACGAGACTCAAACAACCATGTCCTGGGCAGAAAATATTCTACCCAGGCGGGACTCGAACCCGCGAGCATGTGAGGACTTTACCCCGCCGCCACCGGGGCCGACTAGATGTAGGTGGAAGAGAAATGAATCTTACTAAAACTCCCGTTGCTGTTTACACTCACCTTTCATTCATAAAGGAAGTTGCTTCTACCACCCTCATGAACACTACAAGCACTACAATAAAGAGGTTGGTTACTACTTCTACAATAAAGAGGTTGGTTAGAAGTGAGCAGTCCATCTGTTGAGAACCTATTAGGCAGCTCGTCGAACCAACGTCATTTCTAAATGTTTTTACGTTCTCTATCTGCATCGGCTTATTATTTCTCCCGCCATCTTAGAAATCGTCAGCGTCATTAAACCATCCACCTCTTTAAAGAGGTGCAAAAAGACTTCTATTGTCAGGCGCCTTTCCAAATAACCAACTGAGCAATCTTTTCTGCCTTCCTCATCACTTGCCTTTCGTCGAATTGATTCCTTTGTTATTATAATTTTTATTGTTCTCGTATTCTTGTGATTCTCCGGTTGATAATTGTGTCGATGGAGCTAAAGAGTAATCGTTCTAATGTGCAAGGGCCGCCAAAACCAGTCGGTCAGTTTATACTTCCTCGATATTGCAAGTGTCTCCTTGTATTCACTGCGCTCACGCATCGATGATAGCTGAAAAAATGGCTCACCCAAGGGGAAAAGATTTACAGTAGGGTTGAAGAAAACAGAAATAGGTGACTGTGATTAGTGTATAATTTTCTAATTCTGGACAGAAACTGCCATTTGTGGATAGTTTCCTTTTTTGCTAAACCTTTGATCTGTTAAATGTATTTTGTTTGGCAACTTCCTTCGAAATTAGATCTCTGCTCTCTATTTTAAAGGTAGACGTTTTTATTTCTAATTGTTGTGGTGTTAGCTTTTAGACTGGTATGTATCCATAGAAAATCATGTCATAAATTTCCAGACCGTGGAGATATTTCCATGTAAATTCTCTTGTTTTAACATGTATTAACATATCTCATGTAGAGTTGCGTTTTGTCCTGCAATATTCAGAGAACATAATTTCACATCGTAATCTTCCTTTATACGCCACTGTTGTACTTCAATTGTAAAAGTTAAATGAAGTGAGACGGTTTATACTTCCATCTACATAATCACTTTATAGAAGTAGTATATGTTTTCGGGGACAACTTTGTGCAATCGCTGTAAAAATGATGAAATTTGTATTTCGAGTTCTTGTAAATATACTAAATCGGTTTTCATTTGAAAATTTAACAGTGAAAATGACAGCAGAAAGAAGAACGCTAATATGTTGTTTAACTTTTATTGATGTATTTATTTCCTGAAAACCTTCTTTTCTAGATACATTTCATTCAATTTTCATCAACCTCATTTTTTTAATATTAGATTTATAAAAATGAGGCTGAAAAAATTTGTACGTATCCAATGGATTCGTTGTTTGTCCAATATTTGTTTAAGATAAAAATTAAATGATATCTTCACTAAATGTGGGGTGAAATGAAGATCGCAAATCCTTGCCTGTTTAATGGAATTAGTCTTAGCTAAGCGCGAAAATACTCTGCCTTCAAGCCGGATTTATTGGTATATCAATAGGGATTAATGAGGTAGAACATATTTTTGTTTCCGCGAAATAAAGATTGCATTCCTTTGTGTTGTACCATTGCTTCTGGCTAAAGCTGGGCTGGAGTGTAAGCAACCACGCAATATTCCCCGTGAAATATTGCGATTAGTGAGGATATCTACTACTCTCGAGCTCTGCTTTGCAATACCCAGCATACCCTTTAACCGTAATATAAAAAAATACCCTTTGTGAAAATAAATGAGAATTTTTCCAAACGTTAAAAATCTGGGTCGCGCTCACCGCTGCGTTTCATTGGGTAAGGAGAAAGGAAAAGCTCACGAGGAATTTGCTGGTGTTCCGCGGTTTCCATCCACCCTTTTCAGCAAGACCATAATAAGACAAGGCGTCGCAATGCCTATGAGAATTATGGTGATGCATAATTAAGACGAGTAGTATTTTTTTCATCCACCCTTTGATGATGAAAAATGACACCCATACTTAAATTCCCCAGGCACAGACAGCTACAGTGTACCTCGTGTTGCAATCTCCTTGTAATGGCAGGAAGCATTTGTCTAGCGACTGCCAATAAAGAAGGAGGCAATCCTTAGCATCGTTTACGCCACAAAAGCCGAGCCAACTACTCGATGGCGCAGGAAAACACTCGAGCTTCCATTGATGAGGCATTGCATTAAGTGATGCCGCCTGGTTTTGATGACTCGAAACGAGCCGTATGCTAATATTTTTATTCATCAAATTGCACATTTCATCGTGCACTGTCATTCCACGAAGCGTGTATTATCGTAGGACTCAAATAATGTTCATTAGTCCATCGAATGTTTACTTAGAACACCTTTTTCCGAATAACACTCCTTGTTTCACGTTTAGGATTCATCATATCTTCACGCATTGTATCGGTAATTGATTTTGTAAATGAAACGACAATTTAGATATTTAATATACACAAGAACACCTTAATTTGGTTGTGGCAGGTAAAAATGTCTCAGAAGACGAAGAATATATACAACAAACTTGGACGAATAACTTGGAAAGGAAGGAGTGAGAAAGGAAGAATGGATGATGTGTTAGATTGCATGATTTGTATAGAGTAAGCGTTACCTGCTTGCTCTATAGTGATACTTTTATGATCGAACTAAGTTATCTTTTCATTTGCAACCCGACCTCCTCGCTTTCCCACCTCTTCCTCCCCAAAGTTTTTTTTGCTTACATTTTTTTCATCTTCTGTGATATTCACCTGATGATTTCATGCCGTACAATCCATCTAATCTTGGTGGCTTCAGTAACAATCGTTAATCGTTCTCTTCCGTAAAGGGTCTTCTTTAACCTCCATCCAACTGTTAAGTATACTGCTTTGGAATACATCGCTTTGGAATTATGTCCTTATGGGTTATAAAATAATGAAGAAATTATACCCTGGTAGCCTTCTCTTATTTATCTCACTGGCTGAAGAGTTCGTGAGTTTATTACGGCACGTAACATGGTAATCATTAAATCATTCTAATGTGTAATTAGATTTTGAAATCATATTATATGTATGGTTCTGCTATTCTGGAAATAAGTCGTAGTTTAAGATGCTTCTTTGTAAACTTTGTGAGCCTAGCTAATAATAATAATAGTAATAATAACGTTTAATGCTCCAAAAGAATTATTACAGAAAAAATACAAAGAATATTAAGATATTTGAAGCTTTAGCCTATAAGTAACCTATAAGGCGAACCTGTGTTGAGATTACCATCAATTAGAACTTAGAATTAGAATTAGCTTTGTGTAATGTGAACGGTAAAAATTCGGTGTGTAGTGGATAACTGTAGGCGGTCATGCAATACTGGGACTTGTTTGTGTTAAGAAATATTTCCCAGTCAAATTCCCCCTGCCACTCACCCTTGAGATTGTTTGCCGGGTAATACGTAGATGTAGATGGTGCGACGTCGAAACCCGGTTCGTCTGGAAATAAATTTATGGCTATTAAACTAGTAATCCTTTCACGTACCTTGTAAAGTGAATTCAACCTAGTCACGCCTGAGACAACGGAGCAAACTGATTTATTTGAAACCTTATTAGGCCAGATTCATGTATTGTATTGACACATTGTTGGCAAAATTTTAATAAATTTAAAATAATATTTCTCAACCTTTTGCAGGATATCAGTGGGGGAAGCCGTCAATGAATTGGAGAGAACCAGTGGATCCCATGGCTCCAAAACCAAGTTTCCTGCAAGTCCCGGATTCAGTGTCAGTTCCAGCCGGAAAAGACGCCAAATTACCTTGCAGGGTGGCTAACCTGGGAGACAAAGTGGTGAGTGAAATTACTTAAGCGTGCTTATGTATTCATAGATGGTGGATTAGCAAAATTTGAAACACTTCCTTGTTTTAAAAAGCTACATTCATTCTTTGAATATTCAACGCCTGAGTTGGAACTTCTGTCATAAATATTGAAGCTGATGCGTGCTTTGCAATTTCGTTATAAATTTTTCATGTGCTTTCATGCAAAACTTACATCATAATTGCAAAACTATTAAAGTGGATCTCGAAATAATCCAAGACTGATTAGGGTGTGTTTAGTACTATGTTACGCATAATTCTTTGTATCAATTTACATTCTTCTAAGTCGTTTAGCGATTTGTTCTTTATTTGACGTCTGCTATACTCAACGCAGAAATATGAATTGATACAACGATAGGAGTCTAACTCTACCATGAGAAAATGCCCATTAAATTTCAACTGTAAATATTTAACAGTTTTAAGAATTCCCAGGACGTTATTTATAGGATTTATGTAGCATTTCAATTATTAGCCAACCGTGGTGAGGATGCGGATTAAGTACTTCAACATAAATATAAATGCAAAATTTATATTGATCGAATTACTTTATTAATTACTTACTTAAGCCTGGCATAAGCTAATAGTTAAAACCAATGTTACGGTTTACCATAAAATAATTAAATTTTTACTCCCGAAGCAAAAAATGGACTATTTTAGCGTCAAAAATTACATTTTCACAATGAAAAGTCAAGTATAAGAATAAATTACGCCATTCTCTTAACCACCCAATCATGAGTTTTAGCCTTGTAATTTGAGTTAAAGTAATTTATAAGAGAAAATTTAACTAGCCGCCTAAAGAACAGGTAAGCCAAGCCAATACTTTTCCTATAATGTTAAAAGTTAAATAACACTGGATGAAAACAGAGGTGGACGAAGATTAACTATAAGAATTAAGGAGCACAGAAGGTATTTCATTACCGACTGATGTGTCTTCAATACTTGCAAAACATTTGTGCAACTGTAAATACATGCGTGAATTTAAACCTGGCATTTTTCATGTACAGTGTAAGGGGAAGACTAGATTTCCTCAAACATTACGAGATCCTAAATTCTGTAAATAATAAATGTAACCGTATTTATGACCTCTCATTCATCACTGATGTCAGTAACCATTTAATGTAATTTTTTCGTCATGTAATGTTCGAGGCTTGGCATACGTCATGACTTTACCATAGCCATTGTGTTTCTTTCTCTCTCTCCCCCCCACAATCCCCCGCCTTTTTTCTGGAAATAAATACCTTCCCAAGTATTGAAATTACCTTCCTCTCACCCTCTCCTCCCTGCACCATTGGTGTCTAGGAACAATAAGAAACAGTATAATACCTAGATTGTGACATAATTTTGTAGATATCATGGTCGTTAGTGGTAAAACAGTGTGGAAAGTACAAAGACATTTCATTCCAAACCCGAAACATTTTTTCTACTCTTATTGCTATAATTTAGGTAAGTTTTTCCTTCGTTCAGCAATTCAATAGTGTTAATTTCAGCGGTGAGAGATAAAAGAGTGTAAAAAATGCTAAAATTACCCGCTATACCGATTAAGCGGATTTCGAATGGGAGTGAAAGTTAAAAATATGGTATAAAACTCATTAATACTGTTGTTCTTGGATTTTACTGTACTTGCGGTCGGTTTTAGTGTTCTACCTGAATTAATGCCGCACCAATTTGGGTTAATTTGTAAAATTGTTTGATAATAAACCCATGAGTAAGCCTTAGCTTATAGCTTATTTTGCGTATTAATAATAGAATAGAAAAATAGAATAGAATAGAAAACAATTTTATTGTCCTGGGATAAGTCCCTTAGAACATGAAACCAATTACATTCCTTCATGAAGATAAGAATACAAAACAAAAATATTATAATCTGTCGCCATTTGGAAACTAAGTCTTTGAAAAAAGAAAACAAAAAAACAACTTTAAAGGCAGCAAAGAAAAACATCAAATGAGTGAAGTGTATGACGTTTGGGACATGAAAAATGAAAATGAAAATAATAACGATATGGTTGCTCCTTAAGTATAACTTAATGAAAGATAATGCTCGCAAGAAAATCCTTTCAAGTACTTGGCTTGGTATAAATACTCGGGAGAGTGCATGGCTGCTACGCCTTAACTCGTTCACTTTAGAGTGCATTATCACTACCCATAGAATATATATGCTTCAAGCGTGCCTCTTGAGTGTCAAGTCATTTTTTTCGCTGCGAGGGATTGGCTCGTTTGCCACCTCCAAGCACCTTCTTGGAGTCGTGCTCGCCTTACGTCCTCCGACTCAGTACGCTGAGTTATGCGAAGCTATCATCTTATCTCCGAAGATGCGATCTCTTCCTTGATGGAGGGAATCTTCGCGTCTGCGTTTATGACTACCGCCCCTGGGTTCAGCGTCGTCAACGCATAGTCCGCAACGCCTATATTCGCCCTTGAGTTTCCTACCTCCACTCTCTTGATGTCTTTGTTCTATATTTTCTTTCTCTTTTCGTCTGTCAATGTATTATGCATTTTGTGCCATTCAAACTGGAAAGTGTCGTCTTTTTCAATTTAACAAGTTAAGTGTCCATTTAGTTTAAAAGAGTGAAGTTCTATTATCTCCTATCCGCGCATCTATAGCAGAGAATTTATGTGGAAAATTTCTCTTCCGAAAGCTGAGAGTGTCTCTTTCTACTTATATAATTTACTCTTTTGTTTGTCCAATGGCTTTAATGGATTGTTTTTCAGTATGGCTAATAAATATTACATATATATTTTTCTGGTTAAACTTCAATCATGGCGACAGTTTGTGCGATATAGACATTGGCTCGAAAAGTAATTTAGTCAAGTTAGGGTTAAATAAGAGATAAACCCTATATTAAACATATGTAAACTTAATTATATGTTATGTTGGGAGAAGAAGAAATACTGCAGCTTTTACGTGTTAGCCACATTATCTAAAAAAATGTCCTAGTTATTCCCCGAATTAGGTCACTGTTAAGAAATGTTCTGGTTGATATTGTCAGCCATTACTCAAGTCAAATAAATGTATTGCGCTGCATGCGATATACCATTTGCAATTCTCATCAAATTGAAAGATCTTTTTTCAATTCTTTCAAAAATTTCTGCGTGATTTATTTTTAACAGCATTAAAGTGGCCAATAAAATTTAACTAGAACTATTAATCTTTGGTTTGATGAAGAGCATTCGATGTGTATGTATTTTTAGTACTTTTGAACCAAAAATTTGTCTTTAACTGGAAAGTCTTTGGTAGCATTAAGCCCACATGGCCTTCGACTTTATGTGCCTTCATTTATGGGTAGAACAACATAAACTTAGTTATAAATTACATTTGGATTTGATAAGTATGCAATACAATAAAAACTGTATCGAGCCCTTGATATACATTTATTTGTTAGCATTGCATCGCATTATCTCAGTTTCTTAGAAAAATATTAATTAAACATTCTCTAGTAATTAAACATTCTCTATTTGTAATTCAATGAATCCATAATTTATGCTTGCATTTATGTCTTTAATGGGAATATCTCAGATTATCCCAATGAATATATCTTTATTAAGTAAATGTCCGATAAAGTTTCCGAGAGGCTGGGGTAGGTGTGAAATGAAACATTTCTTTTATTAAATTTTTGGCTTTTATCAGGTAAAAAAGTGTTTAACACTCAGATTTTATCATTTTTGTTAGTTTTTCAAAATATTTCTGAGGATCTTTCTTTCTTTCAAAAAGCTTTGTTGGTCTTAATTATTCGGGTGTCAGGTCATGGTTACTTTGATGCGCAAATTGTAAAGCTCATCGTATTCACTGTGTGATACTGCTCCGGTATCATCTTAATAGTTCCATCGTCTAAGGTTATCAACTGTTTGTTTATGTAATCAGCGGAGAAAGATGGCTGGCTGGTCTGGGAAACGTGCTTGAATTGAAGATCTTGAGTGTAGTTAACGAGGGATTGGGGTTAATGCCGCAACTTGAGCCATTACTTTCCTCGCCATGGATGTCGGTTAAAACCCATTAATTTATTGATCTTTAAAAATTAAAGCTACAATTTTGTGTGCCATCTGAAGTAAACATAAAAAGCAATTTTCAGTCTATCGATAGCGACAAAAGTATACGTTTTTCTTAACTAATATTCACAAAAAAGACAGTCCGCTACTCACTTCATTATTGCCTAAAAATTCGACTTTTAACTTCTTACCTACCCCTCTCAATGACGCGATTTATCTTGGCTGCTGGTGGCATGTCAATTTCACTACTATACCGTCAAAGATAATGTATTCATTGTATTAAACGATCAATCATCCCCTTTTACGAAAATTATTCATCACATATCTCCTTTTTCGATTTTTAATTGCAATTGTGCGTACATAATTAAGTGTTTCATCGAAATAAGAATTCGGATATTGAATGATTTTTTATCATTAACGGTCTTGAGAAACCGTAATACTTTTACGCATTGACAAGTAAGATTGAGCTGTGACCACGTTTTTCATGTTTGTTTTGTCATGTTTAACTTTGTTTTAACTTTAACTTTTAATTTTGTCTGTTAACGCCTAGCGGTACTATTTAATATCGGTCTGCAGTGTTCTACAAAAGTTGAATTTCTTTATGCTTTTTAATATTTAACTGGATTTTTTTCAATTTCACTCAAATGTACTATTAATTTAAAAAATATCGTCAAACCCACCATTTTACGAGCTTGATTGAATGGGGCCGGGTTGGAAAAGGCTTGTAGTTGCCACACACGCCTGGCTGCGGCCTCTGCTGGGAAAGCTTTACGCCGCGAAGAGACGACGAGGAAAGGCGAGTAGCAACATCTAGCGAAAATGGAGTCAAATATACTCCGGAGTAAAGGCCCCAGTGGAAGGAATGCCTTCAAGAAACTCACTTCCACGCATCGGAGTCGATCGCTGCGTTTTCTATCGGGCCTCGCCTTGAATTTGCAGTTCGCTGTATTTTCATTTTAGAAACTATGGTTTTTGAAGTCTGAGGGACCGGAGAAATAGCCGCGGCGGTTAGGTCCATGGTCGCCGTGACAGCGAATAGCCAGGTGGTGATCGAATCTTCATTGGTGAAATTTTTTTTGCAATGAGCAATTTCATGTGGAACGGGTGTATGAGAACTCCAAAGATGCGATCTTTACATAAGCACAATGCGTAAGGTCCAACAACTGTTATTTTGGGTGCTTAATGACTTCCAGTGATTGAAATCAGATGATAAAGGAGTGTGGATGAGTAGCTAGATGCATATGATTTATGTAGACTCAAATGTTAATAACTAATTGCAAAATTCTTTGGCAACCTTACGCATTGTGTTGATGTAAAGATCGCATCTTTGGAGTTCTCACACACCCGTTCCACATGAAATTGCTCATTGCAAAAAGTTAAAAGTGTCTGTTAGTGAAGTGGGCAGGCCATCCAGTCGTTTTGGTTATTCGTTCATTCCAGAGAATTATTCCGATTTCTGGTGTTGTCATGTTCTCTAATAATGAGTAAATGAGAATCCTTTTGCCACGTTTTGATGGTTTATTTTTTGGTTTGATTTATGGGAGCACAGGTCGAATGGAATACATTTTTCTAGTGGGAGAATGAAATCATGGCCCATTTTCACGTAAATGCTTGATGCTGTGATGCACAACACATGGTTGCTGATGATGAAGTCAGAAAGTGGCATAAGAGTCGGGCGGCTGTGTAGACCTGCTGGGAGAGATTTAACGATCCCCCGAAATCTGTAGGACTTCGATCTGATTCCAGAGGCAATGATACCAGAATGATCTTTGTACTCATCGTGAGGAAACAAGATCAGCATGAATTTAATAGCTATCGGCCAATTTTATTTTCATCGTCTCTTTTAAAATACGATACGATGGGTTCAACCACCTCAACAAATCCTCTACCAAGCGTCAAAGGTATGCCCATGAAACTTGCACCACTGGGAAACGAAATGGGTAGGAGTTATGTACGATTATATATTGACTGCTTTTTAGCATATAATGTACTCTGGTGATTTAAGGAAGCTACGAAAGAAAATTCTTTTATATGCTCGGCATTGAGCATTATTTTATTATCCGTCAGGGAGGTAATATTTTTAAATATTTATTAGAGTTTAATGCAATTTACAGTGATAAAAGTACAATTAATTGAAAAATACAAAATACTAAATATTTTGTACAAAAACATGTAAAATTTAAAATATTCATACAATTTCAATATCATCCCCCCAAATGGTACCACTAGGTGCTTGAAGAAGAAGCCTCTTTCGCAGAGGAAGACAAATTGATCGTAGAAATACTTAGAATGTTTTTGTGAGTGTCCTTCTTTACTTGTTTCTATGTTTTCAAGTATTTTAGTTTTATTTTTAAGTATTTTAGTATATTTTTGTGTACATCGCCACCGAGAACTTTTCTCCCAAAGTTATTTTTATATAGGTGGAGATACATATGTATTTGCCTTCTCAAATACGGTTTAAGAATCAATTTAGCGTATTAAAATCCATTTTTTTAGCTATCAGCTAATATATTGCTGAATGGCATTCATTCAGGGATCATAAAGTCGATGTATGTGCAACTTCAATGTAAGAATAATTAGACGGCTTATTTAAGTTGGTTTTTGAGCTCAGTCTGGCAGGAAATTAAATCTTGCTCAGCTTCGGCTGCGTTTGCAGAATTCTGGTCATCGTTAAATGGGCGAAGATTGTCATAATGGATTACCATTGATCCCGTTATCGACTGGCTAGCTTTGGGGCCTGAGTCAACACGGAAAGCGGAAAGCATATTCCGCTCCGACCGCGCTTGTTATCGCTTCCCTGTGTTTTGACACAGTAAACCGAGTAGTTATCAGTATAAAAGAATGGGCTGGGCTGGAATTCTTTTGGCCCACATGCCGTAACTTATGCTACGTAAAAAAGTCCTGGGAATCGCTCCCTGCGAAATTCTTCATAACCGTGGAGCTCAGTTTCCTGGCTCGAGTGCAGACATCCTGTCGGTTGGACTGTGCGCTGTTAACTGGTTTTCATTATAATATCGAATGACTGTATCATCGTGTAATAGAAATAGTTAAAATGAAAATTGATAGGTCAATGGCCAGTCTTTGTTCTATGCCTTTTAGGCATCATATTCTTACTGTTTATCCGAACCTATCACGAGTATCTTTTTAGATGGGTTTTCCCACATTTTATCTATTCACCATTCAGGAAATTGAAGAAACGTAAAGCGGAATAAGTTAAACCAGAGAAATTGATAAGTATTTCACTTAAAAAGCAGTTATGGAAAAGCTTCCTATCCAGTCGTCAGATTTTTCACCGTATAAGAACGCATACAATATATAATTTAGATTTTCTAAATATTCTATGGTATGTGGTTCTAATTTTCAATGTACATTTTCTAAATTTTGTAGAGCATATGGCGAATTCGATTGTTTCTTGCCTTCAAAATATCATGGCTCAAATAAAAACTTGATAAACCTACTAAAAACGTTTGTAAAATATTGATACAACTTATTGTAGCATTTAAATTAGAGATAATATAGGAGGTTCTAACTTTCAATGGAAATGGCTCAACTAACTGTCACCTTATCACGGGTTTTATTTTTCATTTGCTTCTTCCGCCAATTAATTGGTGTCCATAAAGTAGAATGAATAGGCTCTGCTTCAGTAATCGTCACTTGGGTCTAATGGAAAGATTGAAATGGCCTGCAAAAGATAAGATATTGGAACAACGAAAGAGAGCAAAGAGGAGTGGTCTGAATTTTAATTTTTAGAGCAACTTAAAGACAAACAACGATTTCATAGCGCCAGTTCAGCCAATAGTATGAAAAACCATTCTCTTTAATTGACGCATTAAAGGGTTTCCATTGGTATGATCCGTAATCTCTGGCTCAGTTGAAATTCACGAATGAATAGATAACTTTGTTTTCTTATGTTGATATTTTATTAATTAAAATAATAAAACTAATGGACAAAATAAAGTTTCATCACTGAGTATGGATAAGAGAAATTGAATGCAACCTTGACATTTTGATACAAGTATTATGAGATGTTAAGATGTGTAGAAAAGTTACTCGAGTGTTCCACCGGTTAATAGGCTTCATAACTAATAGATTTTCAATGTGCAACTTCATCCTCATCTTCAAAACTTCAAAATCCTTTTTTTGGCATTGGCGCCTCTGTTTACATCCAGCTGTCGGGGTCAGGTGTATCCTCATTGGAATTCTGACGAAGGCTTTCCACAGTATTTCATGATAGTATTTGTAAAGGCTAACAATGATCGGCTGCGTTGAATGTATTTTATTGGCAACGGTTTCTACTCGTTCCAGGCAACATTTCAGTGATGCTCTCGAGATTTGTCAGTCATTATTAGTTCTTTTTTTATTAGCTGTCAAATGATTTTATCCAATTTCCTTAAACTTTTAAATGCATTTGATGACGGGTTTCCAGTTTTTCAGTAAGATAAGAGACAGGACAGGAATAGCAATTGATGTTAGGTCCTGCTAAATATGAGGTGAAGTATTCACCAAAAGATTTTAATCGATACCTTGATGACCTCCTAAATAGGAAAAGTGAAGACAAAGGTGAAATACACATTTGCTGAGAGTCTTAGTAAGTTTCCAAATATATTTAATTACGGAAGTAAATATGGTATACTTCCAGTCCCGGTGTTGGGAATGTTTCATATAAATGAAAAAAGGAATACCCTCTTAGTGCCACCGAAATTTGGTGGCACCAGCAAAAAGTGCCAGCATGAATTTGGGACTTTTGTAGCACCTTATGAAGAAAAAACAATATGAAGTTACTATTTTAGATATGAATGTAATTTTTTTTATTTTTAGCTAAAAATGAATTAATTGTTGTTTATAATATTCTGATACATTTCATAAGGGATAAATGTAATTATTACAACAAAATTAGTTTGAAAAATAATTTGTGCTCGAGCCGATATATCGGTTCATGGCACTTTTCGCCTGTGGAGCAAAAGCCGATATATCGGCCTGTGGCACTAAGATGGTTAAAGATTATGATCATTTTATTATTTCTCCTTAGGTAGGTTAAAATGCCTTAAATCGTGGTTAGCCTATCTTTGTCGTAGCCATTACTGGTATGTAGAAAAATGGGTTTGCATACATTAGGTCTAGTAGAAAGAAAAATAGGTCCCTGGTTAAAATCATATCCTTTTAATCATGCCCACACTGACGTGAGTTGAATTCCATAAGCATTCAAGAGAGAGTCTTTACCGGCTCACCCGATTGCTTTCTGATGCATTACCATGCAACAGTCTTTTAATTAGTAAATTGTGCCTTTTTTCGCATAATAATAAGGAAGGCTGCACGAATCATTGAAAAATTCCATGAGAGAATAGTGATTTTACTCGTCAAATATGATCACAAAAAAGAGGTAAAATATTAAAGAAAAATCGTTATTGAGAGAAATTTTTAAATTATAGTAGCAATATAGGTATCGGTCGGTATTTAATAACTTTGCGAGTTTGATCTTTTCGTTTAGATTCCAAAATTCTCTCAGTAGATTTGACAATCATCGATAAATTGTGATAAATTTGTGGAGAGTTAAAGTTTTTCTTCTCAAGTAGATTAAAACGCGGAAAATCGGACGAAAATGCAGATTTCTCAATTCTTTTCAGGAGAAAATGAGATTTTCCTTCGTTAGGAAACCAATTGGTTTTTATTTTCGTTATGGACCAAAGAATTCCAACGGTTGAGGAATCGCCGGTTAATAATATCTGTATCTCCGCCAAAAGTTGAGCAATATTTGCTAACATTTTGAAACCTCTTTTTTAGCGATATATTTTATAATCACTATCCTCTCATGACATTTTAAAATTATTCGTGGGGGCTTCCTTATTATTATGCAAAAGAAGGCATGGTTTGCCAATAACAATACTGTTACATAGCAATGCAATTGACAAGAATACATTTCTTGTGAGAGATTTTAAAATAACAATAGGATTATAGGTGTCGGGCGGTACTCTAAGAACTTGGCGATTTTAATATTTCTATTCGAAGTACCAAATGCTCGCAGTGAACTTAAAATTTGGCCCCATTGTAGATGTAAATTGTATTTTATATTTCTATTATTATGTTTCCCTCACAGTCGAGGTACTCAATTAATGTTACGAAATATGTGAGCAAATTCATTAAGTGGTTCGAACAACTTCAAAAGCTTCATTTCCTTCAAAAGAGGAAAAATGTGTTTATAAACATTACATTGTCATAGTGAAATTTTAGACTGTTAATAGTGATACTGGCAGGTTTTCGTAGAATTTAAACTCGGGTTCTTAAATCTATGTAGAAATGTTGTTTTTATTCTCAAGCATGTCAAAACGCAGAAAATGGTGGATGCCTCAGTGTTTTCAGGAAAACATGATATGCTTTTTCGTTAGAAAACCAATATGGCTTTTAATTCCGTTATGTAGCAAAGAATTCCAACGGACGAGTAAAATTAAGATATTAATATCGTTGTCTTGTCTCAGCCAAAAATTGAGCAATTTTTTATATAATTTAGAGACCTCGTCTTACGGTTTTATTATTTTATTTCAAACTGTCGTTTAGTTTTTTATTCCATCTGAAACCCGGTTTGCCTTCTTGGAGTAGATCTTTTCTGTAAAGTTTCATATCTGCTTCCCAATATTCCAGCGCAATGCCTTTCATACTCCAGTTTGAGCGTTCTTTTTGAAATAAAAAATAAATTTCTTCCCATTCATTCCGAACGTTATGTTGGTAAGTTCTCAAGGATTATATTTAATTTCAACTGAAATGTATTCTATATCGAATGTAATATTTTGTGATAGCATGTTATTTGCAGTGTGATCTTATTTTTTAATCCCATTTCTCTCTTTTGCTCATAACTTAATAAAAATTTTACGTATTTTAGTCATCATATTCATAATTGCATTGATAACTGTGCATGTTCTGAAGTGAAGGCGAGATAGCTAAAATGCCGTTGTAATTTCAAAATCATTCTCAAGAAATGTCTTGTTATCTGCCATAGAAGTGTGTAAAAAAACCTTTGCGTACATGATGCCTCTCTATGCATAGTAAAGAAATATATTGTTACAGCCATTTAGCAGTATGTATACGTTTTCGAGAGTTGCAGTTAAGTTAATTTTACCTTGGAGGGGACCATCGAAAAGATTTGCCCGTGAGAACGTCGCATCCTGTTCAAATAACAGTATCGCGTTAAACTTAAATCATGTTCTTATTGTTGACTCCGATAGATAAAAAGACGCCCAAGTAATTTGTCTCCGATTTTTAATTTTTATAATACGGCAACATTGGCACAATGATCAGCATTCCTAGTACGAACGAAAGTGATTTTTAATATTGCATAACAGAAACTATATATAACATATCACTTAAATTACTGATTGATAGAAAGATGAAGCCATTGATGTGCGCAGTGAAATTTGAGGGGTTGTCGATAGTGTATGGAAATCAGATGAGCATTAGTGGCCATGGCACTAAGAGGGCTCAACGGAGATTTCGTGGGATTTGCTAGGAAGCATCGGAGGCTTGCGGTTAGGGAATAGAGGCCGGGAGCAGGGTGTTGGATGAAATCTCGTGCGTTGAAGGAAGTAGTTGTGTACATGCTTGGCTATATATCTGGGTTCATGGGATCGTGCACGCGTCCTTGGTTCTGGGAAATACGTGTGCCCTAATTCTGTTGGATGAATATAGCCATCAGTCAAAGCTCGTACGTTTTAAGATGGTGAAGTGTGAAATAAGTGAAGCTCGTACCTTTGAAGATGTATATGAAGCTAACTAACTGAATCATTAACTCTCTATCAACGTGTAGAGCGTATGGAAAATATAGTAACTAGATCTCATGGCTTTGCAATCTGAACTAAGTATGCCCAACTTTCAACAAATCTGTAATTTCTTTCAACCAACGATTTATGAGGAGAATTTATGATACAAATATGTGATGGTTCTCCTGATTGAATCAACGGAGTGTAGATGATATTTTTGATCTGTTTTTACTGAGATCTCCCCTTATAATAACTAAAGGCTACAGTGTTAAAAAATTATTTTTCTTACGTAGGTATGCAATTGTAGAGTTTATGTATTTTTTAGGTTGTCATTTAGAATCACTGAGGAATAAGAATTAAGCCCCACCAAGCTAAATCTTTCGCATTGCAAACAACAGCTTTTGCTCTACAAGCTCTATCTTGATATTCCATTAAATTTAATAATTATTATTTGTTCCTCAATTTTATGGCAACTAGTGCAAATAAAAAATACCATTACCATTTAAACTCTGTGGAGGTGAACAATCTAGAAGGATTTATAATCTGGAATCCTCAAGCTACCTGGATTAAGACTAATTCAGCGCACCATATGTTGGAATACCTTTGCTAAACATGTGCTAAAATGAGATAAATATTGAAGAAAGATCGTCCTTCGTCGTCAGTGCTGTGTCAGTAGCTTGAAGTGTCTATTTTAGGGCTGGTTCAGCCCAGATTACACCAGACGACAGGTAAATCGAAATGTCACCAGAATTGCAGTGTTTGACCCAGTATAGAACCCAAACAAAGTTAAATATTGTATTCACTGACGTTCTTTTATTCATTTTATTCTTTGTATTATCAATTTTGTATTAAGGTTTGGGAACAGTTTAAGTGAAAATTGTACGATAATATTTTAAATAAGATTTTTGTATACGTGGTAGTTGTTGATACTCCAAATAGCTTCAACGTGTGACTTGTAGCATGAATACCAGAAAAACATAATATACGTTAAAGTCATGGTTGAGGAATTCAGTTCATAGTTATGAGCTTTATTATAAAATTTAAGGATATATTCGTCGTTAGTTTCACATTTTATCGAGTACCCGGTAATTTTCGGCTCAATAAATTTGTAAGATAATTGGGCGGTCATTGCATCTAAACCGACAGAGGAATAATTGAAGCAATATTCTTTTATTTTAATTAAACAATCCATGCCGGAAGCCGGTTTGTAACCTGTGAACTTTGAGCACTGATGTGGGTGCATTAGAAGCCTGCTTATCTTGGCCAGCTTTTCTAAGCGAATTCAGAAACGTTAAATGAATGACTGGGAATACCTCCACGTGTTTCATCTAGAATCTTTCTGCTTAGAACGTACCGCTTTTGCACCGACACAGCCGAAGGCTTCGCTCGGAGGGTCGAGGATTGAACAGTACAGACGTCAGAGGTTCACGATGCACGAGAGGAAACGCTTTTAAAAAGGTGTTTCTCCGTAGGAGGCATTCATGCAGGATACTCTCGCACGCTCTTTGTGACGCATGCGCATGGAGAGGAGAAGCGTTGGACGGCAACAAACACTACGTTATTGAAAGCCCGCCGCAAGTTCTCGCTTTTAGAGTTTATGCTCACCGCAAAGCGTGCGAATGCATCTCACGAACGTGTGTGGTTCGGATGATGAAATGAAGGGAGAGGTAGTCTTTTCATGGAAACCCATAGCATAAATTATCCCCACTTAAGCCTTCAGGGTTTGCTTCACGCGATCTGTTGCATCGGTCAGAGTTCAGGAGATTCAAACGCCGACGCTCGGGAACGTGCGGGAATGATCGATGAGGAACCAGCTATGTGTCCGTCGGATATGCTTACTTAACCCTGTGTACGTAGAGTTGTGTCTCACTTCGTGCTTTAATTTGCACATGCTTGAGCTGGGTCTAGTGTAATATGTACCATTTATAGTACCTTCTCCTGGTAATGCATACTTTGGAAATGTTCAATTATCTAGTGGGATACCTATTTGTTATAGTTAAATAAAATGTCTTATTGTATTTACAGATAAAACTTTCAAGATCTCATAGCTCGATTAGATGATGCGAGTTGTCACCTTCGCTGTATTATTGTTTTCAACTTTTAAAAGGACAACATGAACTTTTCTCCGCTTCTATTTTAGTTTCTCTAAACAATTATCTATGCGACACCTATTATAGGGTACTCAAACTAATATATGAAATTCAAATCTCCGATTTAAAAATTATTTGAGACACAATATTTAATTATTACTTTCAATATGTAAACGTT
Source organism: Ceriagrion tenellum (assembly GCA_963169105.1). Classification (NCBI taxonomy): domain Eukaryota; kingdom Metazoa; phylum Arthropoda; class Insecta; order Odonata; family Coenagrionidae; genus Ceriagrion; species Ceriagrion tenellum. Next base: position 81,166,998 of record OY720641.1, on the reverse strand, counting down.
TTCGTGAATTAATACATTTTTTTGTAATGACAAGTGCTCACTGTGATGCCCTCGGAGGTAGGAAATCCTCCTTAAGCGGGAGTCGAACCTGAGATCTTTGAGTCGATAGTCAAGGGTTGAGGTGGGTATATTAGAGGTTCCTTTCGTGGATTGCATTATTTAATATTATTTATATGGGATGAAAGATTTTATAGATAGATTTATAGAAAGATATTATTTAAAGAAGCTGATGAAAAGAAAGCTCGTGTTGAGGTAAAGATTTTGTAACCTACTCTAACAAGAATTTTCTTCCCGCATGTTCGTAGAATACGTCAACGTTTCAATTGAATTTTAGCGTGTTTTCGTATGTGAAGCCAACAAACCTATGGTCTTGATATATTTCTCTGAGATTAATTCCCAAAAGAAAGTATCGCCGCGACCATTCAGTTCAGCAGTTCAGCAAAAAACATTTAGTTCAGCAATCTTGTACCACAACTGTGAAAATCACAGCCCATTTTTGTCTTAATATGCCTATTGGATAGTTTTAAAAATTCTGAAAATGTTTTTTATGTGTAGGAATAATTTTTTAAATACGTTATTGTTACGGAACTTAAATATTCAATTTAATATTTCTTCTTTATAAATCACCTATTCTTGTTTTTTATATTACGTTTTCCTAGATGAGGATGCAACGATCTGATGAACGACGAGTAATACTGATTTGACCATCCATCAAAATGATGAAATTTAAGTCATAAATGAGTTATGCAGTGGTAACCCTTGTGGAATCATGAATATTTTCTGGAAAACATTTTTATAATATAGGTTTTTATAATTATTTATACTAGATATGAATTAAGTCTCAGCAGAACAAGTAGAATTCACCGAGGTTCACAATAGCTCCGCTAAGCTATAATGATATTTTGACGTAGAGTGATAGTAAGATATTATCTTTGATGTCATTCAACCCGTCAGAATATCAATTTCGCGATATCACTCCGCAGAGATGGGTCTGCAATCGTTTATATCTGTGGAAAACGCCTTATTGCTCTAACACGGGCATAAATCACTCTGAGATCATCAAGAAATAGTGTGATTATGACGAGGCTGATTTGTGATGAATAAATTTACGGATTGGGCTGATATGACAAATCATAGACTGGATTTCAACGGTGAAGGAGTTAAAACGTGTATTCTCCCTCTCTTTCCATCTCTCTCTTACACCTAATGTAATGTTCGGGACGTATTGCACCGGAAAAAAAGCGTTAAACCTTATCAGATATTTACCCAGTTATCAGGGAAGTCCAGGAGTTGATTGCGCTTGTTTTGGTCGTTAATCCGTTGCGGTTTGAAATGATGCTGATATTCGGGCAAGGGTCGCTTTGCGGGGATTAAATCCTGAATATCCTTTCCCACAGTTCGCTGCCTTCCTCCAACCGTAAACACATCGTCAGCCAAAATAATTGTCCTCATAACTCTGAAAAAATTTCCTCTTGTTGGATCGTTAACTTACGCAAGACGTCCTCGGCATTTATTTTCCCGTAAAAAATATCTCAATGGAATCAATTTCCATATGTTTTACGGCGAGCATCATCATACAATTACGAGGTTTAGCGCTCAAGCTTTTGAGTGCCAGGAAATTTATGAACTCTCCAAATACCCTAAATGATGTACGGGCATTTAACAGAATGTTGAATAGTTTTATTTCGTATTAACTTTTACATCATTAAAACTTGCATTTCTTCCGAAAACTTACTGCATCATTAAAATAATCAACATTTGGAAGTCTATTGAAATGACGTGTTGCAAATTCTTAGCTGGGTTAAGTAATTCAACAAAAATATGAAGCTTTTACTTATGGAATATTTTTAGCTCATGGATATCGCATTGATAATTGTCAAAATTCTAAGTTGTCGTGTAGAGGTGTAAGTTAGCTCTTGAAAATACAAAATTTAATTAGTATATGAGAGAAAAAAAACCTTTTTATTCCTTAGTCTTCTTGCAAATTTTGCGTTGATGAATATGTAACCAATCCTTCACAATCAAGCGTTGATATAAATATAACAAATCGTTAATTCCCGCAGTTCGCTCGGCGACGTATACATTTAAAAGAAAATTGTTGCAGAATATTGTTTAATGGCTTATTACCAATTATTATATCAAATTGTCCCACTGCTTAGTGATGGAAGAGCAATGGGAACATATGGCAGTGGCATTAAAGATGAACTAGTAAAGAATTAACATCACATTTCACACTTCACTCTCACAACCTATAACGTTTTATACGAATTGGTCGTATGGTGTTAATCATCTAATCAGTGGACTATGTAAACATATTAGGTATAAAATGCAGTCAAGTACTTTGTTTTCTGACAATACTTAGCAAGAAAGGTGATACTCTACGAAGCACTCCTAAATAATACCAATTTTTAGCTATTTTCAGTAACAGAAATGCAATGTGATGATTTTAACTGCGAAATGGGATAGATATTTTAACAAAAAAAGAGGAATGTTTCTGGAGATTGAGCTTTAATACATTATAAATAGGGAAGGAGTCATTGCTTAGCAGAAATTTAAGCAGCGGGGAGTAGATAAAGGGCTCTTGAGGGGAGGTGAAGGGAGAGCGCAGGAGGTCTCAGATGGGATGGTTCTGATGTGGAAGCCGATTATCTTCAGCAGAAAAGGATTTTCGAACGAGGGAAGGATTTGGAGGGACATCGGGAGGCAAACGGAATTATGGGACGGGTCACGTGGGGGAATACCTCGGTTGGAGAAAGGGCTCCTATTCCACCTCCTCCGTCGTTTTTATCCTCTTCGTCTTCCTCTTAGGCAACGCAAAAGGGAAACGGGACGCTCAAGGATCTCCCGTGAAAATTTTCTTGGCTTCCCCGGTGAAGTAGGAGAGAGCAAGTTTGTATCACTTTCATCTTGGATGCATTAACGGGGTGTTCATTTTCTTTAATGGAAAAACTCGTTTAAGAACGGCTTTTAGTATTCAGTACGTGCACTGCTGGGCGATAAAACGTATAGATGTTGCGATAAAGCGTACAGCATGGATGTTCAGTGCTCATTTGACTAATCATTTGTAAATGAAAATATTTTATGCCTATTCTATTGGGCATTCCAGTGGATTAACCAGCGTTCTAAGTGCAATTTTCATTGTAATTTAAGTACCAGTTAATCATGTGCATAAATCCCTCGTGATTCACGACTTTTTAGGTCTATGATGTACAAAGATAAACGAATCTGATTCTTGTTTTTTCGATTCTTTAGGGTGATTTACTTTACTTCGTGTATTTCCCTTAATTTCACCGATTTGACAATGCATACTACAAAAGGCTGCTTCAAGTACTCTCATTCTCAAAACCAACATATTCTTACATTAATTCCAGTTACTTCTTTCACCAAAGTTCGAAAAAGTTCTCCACTTTCTATCCCATGATTATTAACTATTACTACTACTACATCTTGTGAAAAATGATGAAAATTTAGTGTGTCGATTATGTTTAAACTTCATGAGTACATTCTTTTTTTTTCATTTCTGAAAAGATTAAAAATATCATCTGTCACTCTCTCAATTATTTGAAATTATAATATTCCTCATACCTACTTCTTTTTGCTGATATGTTTAACAATACCTTGAGTGAATTGGTCCATATTGAGTTTCCTTCACTCTGCATGAAGCTAGTGCTATTTAATGTGGTTGGATTTTAAATTATTTACCTAATTATAAACAAGAACAAAGGAATGGCTGGAATAACTTGAACCCATTACATATGGCGCATAACGTAAGGTTTATTTTCTGCGAGGTGTGATTTATTACTTGTCATCCTATCACAACTGAAATTTTATTTTGTTCATACAGTCATTTCTTCAAAATAGGGATTGGATTTAAATTAGCTGTCTAACATGGTTACCTCTAAAATTAAATTCCCTGCTGCATGTGGCCATATAAACAAAAAAAGTCGTGATACCCTTATTATTCTTAAGCGTGGAAGCAAACATGCTTATTGCGTGATAGATTCCAGGAACGACTAATTTACTCTTTAAAATATATTATTTCTGAGGAGTCTTAATCATCACATAGTAATTATAATTATTACCGAAGGAGGTAATTTTTGGAGTAAAAAATAGACTGTGGTGTTATAAATATTCTTGCAATATACATTTTTTTCTTCGTAATACATCGCTGTGGTTTATGGGCCGCGAGGGAGTAGGAAGCGTATGAATGAGACTCAAAGCTCCGCATAAATTCGAAACACCGCGGCGTATCAATCATTAATGGAATTTGAGTAATCGCCTTACAATGAAAGTAATCGCATGAAATCTGCTTCGGTCTATATTTATTTGTTTGCGGATATAAGTCTGGCGAGGATGAAAAATGACCCGAGTTTCTGGGTCATGCGCTGCTAGCGCGTACATATTTAAGCACCCTGAGAAGATGGCTTTATGTTCAGCTCGAACTTTACACCCATTGTGAGGACAAAATTTTGCTAAGCAACTTTAGGGTACTATGAAATACGTGGTCTCAGATCGGATGGATGGAAACATTTTTATGCTGATTGTAAGCGTAATGCGAGCGATTTGGGATTTAGTCAGGTAACATCGCGACTGGATTTCCCAGGAATATCGGTCGAAATGTATTTTTTTGTCGACCTTTTTTTTTGAGGCTTTGCGGCTTCCTTGTTTCCACATGTAACCAGTTATCTACCGATATCCGATCACGATGCAAGCATGTTACAATCCTCTTTGGGGTTAACATCGATTTGAGTAATAATAATCGTAAAAAAAATCTTCAAAATTTTCATACCCACGTTGATATGTGAAACAGTGTGATACGAATAGGTGTGTGGATGTTTAATCTATTTGCTTTTTAATTTAATTAGTATTAACATAGACTGAAGATTCCAGTGATAGGATTGGTAGTGGTATGTGAACCGCGATATAAATCCATGTGTCTTTCCGAACACAGATTTAAATATTCATAACAGCATGCAGCGGGGGAAATATGATTAAAGTGTATGAAGGTTTTGAAGAGGTAGAATGGAGGAAAGCGAGTAATAGGAGAAAGAACCATCAGGAGTTAGTTGAGTTAAGCAAAAATGATGTTTTTTTGGTGGGTGCTATTAGATTAAAAATTAGAATACATGAAAACTGGTATAAATAAATGGCAAACGAAGTGATAAGCGAGAAGACTTAATATGCCATAAAAGTAATTGATAAAAATTTTAATTATATGGTCAAAATTAAAAAAGGGTGAGGAAATGTTATATCATGGTGACAGATGTCACGAAAATCTAAAGAGTTTGAAGAAAGTTTGTTGGTGATGGCAAAAAGGCTAAATGAAAAAATAAAAGTAAAATTGCATCTTCGATAGTATTCTCTGTATATTTGTAGTTGTGAAAGTGTTATTTAATGTCTACAGGTCTTATAGAGTGGAATTTAGCTTTGATCTATGGTAAAATTTTGCGAATCTCTATACCCTGAAGATGCCATACGTTATGCCGTAACGTTTGAATTGAAATACAAAATATTTTCCACCACTGTAATGTACACTCAATGTAATATTGGGGTAAGTGAACTTTTATTTTTAATATCACCATAACAGGTGGGCTCTTTAGGTATGAATAATGAGTAATACAGAATAATCCAGATATTTCGAACCGAAATATTTCGAGCCCATTCTCTTAAACCCACATTATTTTGAAAAAGGGCGCGAATGTTTGAATCAGACTGTCGAATATTTAATAATTTAAAGCTTGTGCATTGGTGAAACCGAATAACTATGTGAAATGATACCAACGTATCTGGCCCACTTTTGCTGGATTTACCATCACTGATGGGACTGGAATAAGCTGTCTTTAATCCTATAGGGCAAACAAAGGTGATGAAACGATATTACCGTGGTCACAACCCTAGTTTTAGATTTAAATATCTATTCATTAATTCTGCAACGAGGACAATAATGACAGGTGGGTGGTTGGGGCAACGCGCTTTTTGCACGAGACAGAACGGTTATCAAATATATGTCTCTGTTTCATTTTCGAGGGATAAAAATATTAGTCAATATTGAAGCATAAACTCTGATGTAAGCATTACCAGAAATGACCACCAAGTTTTTCAAGACTCAAGCTATTTTTGATCCAATGCTGTATTTTTATGTTATTGTGATACTGTTATTTGTTAGTTCATGCTTTTTTTTATTTATACCATTTATATAATTTTGTATCTAGGTTTTTTTACTTGTTTCAATTTGGTAAAGGTGGTCGGAAGTTTTCCCTGTGAACCTTTTTATGGTGTTGTTTGAAGTGCAGCGGAAGCAGATATGGTCACGGTATCTGTCACCACTATAGATGTATTTTTGCGTATAACCGGCTGAGATTAAGAGCCAATGTAAGAAATTCAAAGTAAACATTAATGTCATTTGTTCGAAATGTGACCCATAATGTATTTATTTATATGCGTTTATTATTATTTTGAGACAAAGCGAGTGAATTGTTTAAACTCGTCGCACCAAACTTTATTTATATTGCTGGCGGCCCAATACCCGTACCCATAGTCCATAAATGTGTTGAAATAATAAGTATAACGGAATTTCATTTTGTAATTTTTTCGTAGATTTTCAAGCTAAATATAGAAATTACATTACCGCACATATTTAACAGTTTATTCAAAAACTTTAGACGTTTATGACACGATAAAGATTGTTCAATTAGAATATGTAAAGAATAACCAGTAATGACGGGTTATCATATCTCTTCACCGTGTTATATTGCAGCATTTTAGATTTACTTTGACAAAATTATCCAATTAGATTGACGTTATTTTATTTATTCTCTTATTAAAATACTCTATATCATATCCTCCTATGAAGAATATAATTTATATTTTTCATTTTGTAGAAGGTTTATCATTACTTTAGAAGCTCATTTATTAATATTCAAATCAGTTTCCTCACCCAGTATAAAACCTCTATCATTGTATGTAATGTACACGTAAAATCTTGTAATTTATTTTCCTGTTTTATGAATATCTGTTACTAATGCGTTCCACACTTAGTATTGATTGTTTTTTACATAAAAACAATGACTACTTAATTATAACAGGAAGTATTTCTGTTATATTTTCCGCATTTATCAATATCGTCTTAATAGCTGATATTATATTTTATTTTAGTGACTTTTCTGATATAACTAATGCTCTTGGGCCTTAATATGAATTTCTACATTACCTTGTCATGAATTTGCGAACAGACAGAGTAGCTTTTGACCCATTTAAATAAATATTATCAATTAGTTTCTCATTGTATCAATTTATCTAGAAGAAAAAATTTTGGATTTTGCAAAGTTAAACTGTTTTCCCCGTCGTGTTCCGTAAGTCTAATTCCTAATCGGAGATGGAATTTCGCTTTATCTCCCCACCGGAACTAAATTCACATTGAATATAAACATTAACCCATCGCCGAATTTTTTTTATCTGCTCTTTTTCGAATGTTTTCACTCTCTGCAAAATATTTATTGACTCAAGTTGTTTTTCCTGCCGCTACCGTTTAATTTTTTTTACCTCCATCCAGCACTAATGAAATCTGAATCGTTTTGGGTTGTTAACCCTCGCTTAGCGTTATGTGTCACGGATATGGGTCTCCGCCGCTCCCGGTACGCATCTTGAAATGATGTTCCCCGGAACCCTTGCCTCCGCTGCTCGCAAATCGTTTTGCCCATTTTTTTCGTCGGAGAAAACGGCAGTCTCGGAAAGTCTCCAGTCGCTTTCTCTCTGATAGTTTCTACTAATGGCGGCATCAAAAATTATATTTTTGATGGGGTAAAACCGTTAAAAAAAAAATAACTTATGAACTCTGGTGGCAATATGATGGACGTTTGAAAATATACAGTTAGTTCTCGATTTACAACGGAGATGCGTGTTGAAGAAGGGAGACGCGAGTCGAAACATCGTAAAACGGATCCAGATATTCGTGACCACTTTAATTTCAAGATTAATCAAGGCGTGTATTTCAAAATTTGTACTTTTCCTTCATCTAGAAAAAAAAGCTATATTAGATTGGATGGTCATGTCTCAGTTATCAAAAAACGCATGCTTATGCACAATCGGTCTATTTCATTACAATTAAAAAAGAGAAGAACTTTTCAACGACCCATGTTCGCATGGACCCCATCGAGTCGGGCTTAAATCGAAACGACGCATACCGAGTAATTACCGCACTTCACATACTCAACTCTAATGGCCAGAAACTCCAATGGCTCAGGCAGGAACTACACATATGTATTCTATAAAGTTATAAGATCCATAAGCCATGGCAACCATTCAATAAGCGTTGCAGAAATATTCGATAAATTTACTGGTTTCGTAACTTATGGGTTGGAGTTATGAGGGTCATAAGTAGCCAAGATGGCGAATGCTCAATGAGCCGCTGAGAGACTCAATTACTAGACAAAAGAGTTTTTTTGAGACAGATGACCAGTATATGTACTCTTACTGACTAATTATTATGTGCATTAACAATTATTCATAGGCTAAACTTAATAAATTATATCCGGTGGTAGGGGATTAGATTAAGTATTTGAAAATATTAATTATTGGTAAATAAGTAATAAAACTAGGAGGTGTTTTCCTGCTCCCGGAATATTTTATGAGATCTATAACTCCATGGGTCTCATATCTATTGATTCCATAGCTAATGTTCTTGTAACCGGCCATAAGCATGTGAAGCGAAATAGGCAGGGCGTCATTTCATTTTAGAAGCATATATGCTCATTTTTACAGATAGCATTAACACTTTCTTCTGATGAAAATCAATGAGGATGTGACTTCCTATATGTATCACCCACGTCAACTTACCTCGAGTCCATGTACTTCGCAGTAACCAAACTATGATTTATCATCTCACTAAAAATGCAACTGCAATATTTCAGTGCAGTGCTATTTTTATCAATAAGTTTTTAGGATAGCGCTCGTTTACTTTCCCCCGTAAGTACGTGTTGCATACCCTCATCAAGATACATACGTAATTTACGTTCATAACCCATTAAGAAAAAATTATTGTGAAATACCTTCCCCCCATATATATTTCTAGCCCATAATACTTTTCATTTTCGAATATCGAGTGAGATTTATAGATGATTAGCGGTAAAAATGACTGCATACCTGTAAGAACTGACTTGTTTATTGACAAGAATGTTTATTTTGTGTCACTCTGTCACTTAAATATTCATCCTTAACTTAACTTAATATATTTTCTCGCTCAGTAAAGCTTAAAAAAACATGTGCCGTTGCGGATTGAAAAATGTAGTTGGTTGTTTGAACTTACCCTTTTCTCTCAAATCACGAGGCTTTATAAAGAAAAGAGAGTTTGCAAGCTGTGTGGAAGAATTGAGGAGAACCTGCACGAGCGAATATGTCTTGTAAATATATAAACAAGTGGTGTTTGAGGTAGGAAACAATGAAAAGTTATCCTGTAATTATTTTAAAATATTTTTACAGGAGGGAGATATCAGGGAAAAATTTGGCTGGAAGAAAAAAAAAATGTATGCGGATTGGAGGTTGTAGATTTAAAACGAAAGGTGCACGAGTATGCGTTTTAAGAATGAATGAAAGGGATGGGTGAGGCCCGGTTGGCTGGTTAAAGGTCCGTTGTAATGGAAGTGGAGAGAAGCACGGGTGAAAGCCGAGTATAATTCCATAAGTAGAAAATTATGGCTGGATGAAAAATCGGTTAAGCCAAATGGGTTGGTGCGTTGGCAGGAGTGGTTGGGCGGGATTTTGCGTTGGGGAGGAGGAGGTGGAGGCGGGAATTAAGGGAGTACGGCGCCATCTTGATGTGTGCAAGCGGCCAGCAATGCTTTTTTTTTCATCCCCCCATTCTGACCCCCCCCCATCCCCGCTATCCAATTCCAACGGCCAGAAATTTATGAATATGGGCGATTAAGGTTTACGGCCGACTCAATTTGAGATCGTTATTGTCCCTGGGGTTAACGATTGCCGCGTCTGTTTCTTCATCGTTTTTTTTTCGCTATTATTTTTCATCCATCCAGAGTTTTACCTTCTGTTTCTCGGAGACATTAATTCAAAAAGTTTCTGCATTTAATTATGCTCACTTCCATCACGTGGTTGACACACTCGAATGTTTATACTGGACGTCCTAATTCACTATGCATTCATTTCTATTCCTGGAAATGTGATTCCTATAATCATCAAGGCATCAGCAAGGCAAGAAACAGTGGTGCGTGTTTACGTGGTAAAAAAATCCTGTAATAATTTCAGAACAATGATTTGCAGACTCAGAAATGTTCTTCAACGTGATTAATTGATATCGCGTAATGACCGGATGATAAAGCAGTTAAATCAAAATTTTATCCTAGCATATTTTATCATCGAATTACTACCGTTCCTCTTTATCGACTCCCTTAAAACTGGCATTGTAATTCTACGTTTTTGTACTGGTTCAATTTTTGATATCTCTTGAATAAGGTACATGGTTTGTAGCTGCTTGAGTGGTTGATAACCTGAGGTATGGATAAAGAATTTTTCTCTCGGAATATATTTTGCACTACTTGAAACCGTTTTTAGTTGTCTTGCGTTTTTGATTGAGCAACAGCTGCATCTTGATCTGATTCCATGAAAAAAATCGCTTTGTATGTGTGCAAGGATCAGGAAAGCTTTTCAGACTTCACAAATGACTGTGCAAACATTTGCATTGATATGTTTCGTGGGAAACTGTCCGTGTATCTACTTTTCCCGATAGATTTGAAAGGCGACGCGTCGGCTGTTAATCTCAGACCAATCTCATCTGTTCAATATATCTTCGAGACTCGAAAAAACCCTTTATTGTGGGAAGTAAACATGAAATGGTCAGGGGGATATCTGGGGGGGAGGGGTGAGGAATAAAAAAATGATAGTTCTAATTGAGTCTAAATGGAGACGAACGAGGGACGACGATTTCGTTAATCCGCGATACCTTTTGTACAATTGATCCCCGATTTGACCTCCTTTGCCCCAGTGCCCTTTCCTCGTGTCATACTGGTACATTTCTTTGCATCTACCCATATACCTTTCATTTTACTCATGGCCGCTGAAGGTGATCGGTTCATAAAATAAAAAGACATTTGTGTTTTGAAGCGTTGTATTACTCGTAGCTATTTTCTCTTTGCTTTGATCTCCCCTTTCTAAGTTTTACATAGTGTTGAAAACTCAAATTTGGTTTGGGAATCTGTGAAATTCCTTGTCACGTGAAAAATATTTCATCGGCCCCATGTTTTCGTGAAAATAGTGGAAAGAGCGATTTTTCAGGAAATAGATAGGTATTATGTTTACAGAATATATCGTTTCTTAAAAGCGGTTATTAAAGAATTATAGACTAGGGTCAAATTTTACCGTTTAATATGTTTTTCTCCGTTGATATCACAATAAAAATAATAGGTGTTATACCTCGAGATGGAAGATATGACTCTCTTTAGTATTTAACTTTAAATATGATTTAAGAGGAATATTTGTTACATTCTTCGTGTTCCTTCATCTTATGGTCATTAGGTAAACTTTGAGATTTTCTCGCTAGAGATAATGATACCTAATAATATGCTAAACGGCTGAAAGGACAATAGATTGAAGTGGTTCTCCTCAACATGGTTGGCGAGAAAAGTAGTGTGCAATTTTGGTGGAGATGAACGCAGAGAATTAGGCGTACGATTCCGCAAAGCGCTGGAGAAAATAATTTTTGTATATGAAGAAAGGCAATGAGAATAAATAGTGTTAAGAGACCCACACCCGGTTGAGGGAAACTGAAGTACGCTAAGGGGGTGAATAATTGAATTAGTGGTTAGGAGAGTCTTATTTAAGTGGTATCGTGCTGTGGAGTATTGACGAGGATAGAGAGAAGTAGAGGGCAGACGGAATTATTTCGCAAGTGTTAGATGAATAAGCAAAAAGTTCATAGGGTAGTGGGAGATTGAAATCGAAGCTTGCCCAATACCTTGCTAAAACTTGGATATCCACATTATTGTAAACAGCGTTTTCGAATTAACTCAGATTAGTTTTTTTTAGTAACTAAACTTCCAATATCTCACCATTCTTTCATATCCCGGTTTCAAATACTTTCCTAAACATTGTCTTTATGGCAGATTTTTTTACTCTTGAACCGGTGTTGAAATCAGCAATGGGAATGTGGTTTTTCACTCCATAGGCCAGTCATCATCTCTATAGAAGATCATGCCTACTGAAATACGAAGACAAGAGTTCGTCATTTTCTTAGTCGTTAAAAAGTATCGAATATCTCTGTTTTTCGATTATCGCAGAATGATTGTAGTTATTTAGCCCAGAATGCGTTACTGATCTTGAAATCGTTGTTCGAGGAATTAAACTCATAAATTGTTTTCTTGGGAAAGTTTTCCTAATTGTTGTGCTATCAGCCACAATCAAAGAGTGCCAGATTTGAAAACATTAGATTTATAGATATTAATTTAAAACTGTGGCTTTATAACTGGTATTATTACGTAAGACATCAAAGGAAGGGGCTCATGACTGTATGCTGGAGCTAATAGAGTGATAGACACGCATAATGATCTGTGATATGTATGGCCATCACGAAATGTTTAAAATTTTAACAGATGTAATGAATTTACTTAGGTTTTTGTTGTAGTGTCACCGCGTTCTTAAAATATTTAACATCTCACGTATGGTGGTAAATACATTGGATATCATCAGCTATGTGAGTGAAAGATGTACCCTTATTGTATATGGTATAGGGGGTAGTATCACAATATTTTTATCAAATTCTTTATTAATTATGACATAATTCCCACTCTTCGCCAATTTTTTTCTTCGTCAAAGGTTTTCTTAATCAACACAAAGGGTTACTATCGATTATGCAAAAGCGACATCTTCAAATTACCCTCCCGATGCTAAAGGACAATGCAAAATCTGTGTTCATGATTTCGAAATAATGTTCCACCCAGTACACCAGGGTTGAAATTCGCTATGAAAAAATCATTTGACTTGACCGGGATTCGAACCCGGATCTCCCAATTGCCGATCAGATCAAATGATTTTTTCATAGCGAATTTCAACCATGGTGTATATGCACCCGTGCGAGTGACTTCGCACCACATCATTTGTTAAATGCAATGTTTGGAAATAAGTTCCACCTAGTATTGAATAAAGCAGCTAACTTATGGAAAGTCTAAGTCATGTGATAAATATCTATATGTCGCCACCCCTTGAGTATAAGGAACTTTAATTAAAGTTACTTCACATTTTTTTCAGTAGATGTCAACAAATGCAATATGGTGATGAAAACTAAGCACATGAACTAAAAAGTGACAAGCAAAAAACCATCATATGGACATAGAGTGTATCCAATGAACTATTAGCTCCGTTGGCTGGATATTTGGGGAGGCGACCGACGGCTAAGGTCATTTGTGCCATAGGGGATAGGTAAGGGAGGAAGGGTGGATAGAAACCCGGCGTCGGCATTAGCCTACTCTTAACGAAAGGCGCCAAGGGGACCACGGCTTAACGTCTCATCCGACAGACGGTCTTGTGCCCTCCACAAGACACTCAAGTAGGGATCGAATTCCCTCTGAAACACATCCGCCCCTGCAGGGATTTGAACCCTGGCATCCCGTGTGGTAGGCGAGTACTCTAGCCACCACACCAACCGTGGCGCCTCCCCCCCCCCCCGCCCCTCTCGTCCTTCGAGTCGCGCATTCGCGATCTATTCCCCTTTAAACCCGTCAAACCCGCGGATCACGCGTGCCCTCAGACTTTCTTCCCCATCCACTCACGCTAACCAGCACCCAAACAAGGTCCCGCATCGCAACGCCCACAATTCGTGCAGGAACGCATGCACTCGTTTGGTCCAAACGAGCCCGCATCCTCACGCGTGTGAACGTGCTCCATCCCATCCCAACGACACGCCCTTCAAACCGCTCCACCCCGCCACCCACCGCCCGCTCCAGCTCATCCCATCCCCCGCCTCCCCTCGCCCACCCGCTCGAGCACAAAGTCCTGACAGGAATTGCTTTCGGGCCCCGTTTTGAGTCATTAGACCGGGCGAGTAATGACTACTAATTAAGGTCCGCTCCAAATGGGCCAATCCTCAGCGACTCCTCCATGGCTGGCTGGGATTTGAAAGCAATTTGGCTCCATTCTGAAAAGGGGGGGTGTCGAAAAGGGGTGGGTGGTAAGGGGGGAGAGATATGTGGAAAACCCTGAAATGGGGTGCGAGCGAGGTGGCTGTCATAGGAGGATGTGGAGGTTGACGGGGATGCTCTCATGGGGTAGGGTAGGGTTGGCGGCTGCGTGGAGGTGGGGTGGCGAGGTATGTCCAGCCACCCTCGTCCCCCTGGGGGCGGTGAGGGGACAGTTAGGGGAGGAGACGGCGGCAGGCAGAGATATGTAGGTGTTGACGTGCGGTGGAGGTGGGAAAAATTTGTCACGGGACTGCTATGTGGGGGCTAGGAGAGGGAAGGCACCTCTTTTCGGAAGGGGGGGTTGGCAAGGCATGCTGATATTACATTGTTACGTCGGCGGACGTTGGGTTAGATGAAGTCCTCTCTCTCCATTCAGGGATTTTTGTCACGCCAGGCTTGACACGGTCTTAAGGGCGAGGGAAGCAGAAAGGATGACGTTGAAACTGCGGTCCTTAACCTCTCCGGGTCGTCGCCTCTCTCTCCCTAAGGGGGGGGAGGGAGGTGGAGGACCCCCCGAAGGAGCGCCTCCAAATTTGTTGTGTCGCACGTGTGAATGCGTGTGCGGATGGTGAAATTGTGAAATTCATAATGTGTCGCCGGTGTTAATCGTCGGGAGACACTGGACTCCCTGCATCAATTGGTTACCTCGAATACACTCAGTTGGAACGACTGGAGGCAGTGGTATATCTCGTTCGCCTGCAGTCTTGGTTAAGAGACCGACACTGTTTGGAATTCATGCTTAATGAGCTCGTATTGCACTAAATTAAAACGATGCAAAGTGGTCCGAAATATTATGCAATGGAAATATTAGGAGTAAATATTGCGTAAAGATGCACGTTGATAGACATTCAGCCATGCTATCGGGATAAATTTTAAAGGAAACTATTTCAGCTGACGCTCAGGTTCATAGGCATGAAGTTAAACCCTCCTCTAAGGAGGTTCACTTCGCAGTATGCTGTAAATTTCAACGCTTAACATAGTAAGTTTTACATTATCCGAACTCATTTCACCGGCAATAACGCAATTACATTATAACAACGATACGATTACTCGTTTATTTAACGAGTTCGACAAACTTCCTGAAACACGGGGTGAATTTATTTTGCATTGTTACATCTCACAGTGGTCGGAAATCGTAAAATGCCGGACAAAAGTCCAAATGGCTGTTTTTGAGGGAAAGACTTGAAACTTGGTATATAGACTTCTGAATGATTAATGATTATGGAATGGTTCGCCATTTGCCTTAGGCTATAGCCACTACTTAGATACGGAGGCTTTAATTAAAAATCATTTCGGTCTTATCGTCAGAGAGCTCTGTCTACTCAAAACTACATTCTTTCTTGGAATTTTGAGTTTGTAAAATTTTGCGTAAGTTCCAGTTTCCGTAAGTGCGCCATGGTAATATTATTATAAAAAAGTTGTAAAAATTAAATTCTTTTCTAATAAATTTTCTATCCTCAATTGCTTGCGTAGAATGTACACTATTAATACACCTATATTTGCTTCTGCTTAATAAATTCAGTATTGGTGCAAATGCCTCTCAGTAAATGTTTAGTTTGTGCTATTCCGCTGCGTGGAGAAAGTTCCAATTTGGATATCAGGAGTTATCAACTGAAATAATATTGAATTCATTCTAGGTATGGCGTGTTTTCTCAAATAATTTTGGTAAAAATGACAAATTTTTAGCATTGAATACGCTGTGATGACAATGGGACAATGACAATTGGGATGCGTTAGCAATTTTTTAGGAATTCATTTCACAGGAAGCAATCCATTAGACTGTGTATATCTCAACGCATCGTAACTTTTCACAGCTACTGCAGGTATTAAGCTCATTGTTTCATTTTATTCATCCAGCGAAAATTGATAGAAATAGTGCCCGAGCCCATTTTTTCAACTAAAAACTTTTTCTGCCATTTGTTGTCCACGATTATCTTATTCCTATCAACTATTGATTAGGTAATTTTGGGCACTTCACGTTAAAATTTCTAGCTTTGCAGTGATGTATGTTGATAAATAAGTGCACAGTTTTTTGCGAAACGAATCAAAAATCTGTGCATAAATTTTATTCGTTCTTTGAGGGGTTAAGATGGCCTGTGCTCAGGTAGAGTTTGAAACGTTAGATATCATATATCTATGATAGTTCTCAGAGTCAAATTTTAAAGAATCATAGTTTATTTTTAAGTTAATCTATTATATCTGAAATAATTTCGTACTCATGTTCTGCCATAAACGAAAACTATAATGTTGATGTTTTTACTTAGTTTATTTCTTTCACTAATGAATTCATCTGTATCCGTAAACTGTCACTCTATTAATAATTCAATTTCACCATTTACCTTATTATTGTTCCTAAGTTTGGTTGTTGAAACTTCATTAATTTGAGAGTAAATTATAGGTGATGAAATTTCCTTTGCACCTGGACGACAACCGTCGATTTTTTGATCGTCGGAAAAACTACTGATACTGCTTATTTAGGCAGTCTGTTTCTCGTTTACTACCTCCTCATCTGATGTGAAATTGAGCAACAATGAAGAAAATTCTTCACGATATTCTACCTATTAGTATTATATATACTATATACCTACTATATACTATATACCTATGGCGTGGTGTGTGCTTTTTATAATGTGTGGCTAATTAATTCATTTATATATTAGTTATTATATATTATTATATATTAATTTGGTATTAGTCGTATGGTTATTTGACTGTTGACTGTAGACTTGGTTGCAGACGGAACCGCTGTCATATATGTACTTTATTGAGCTTAAAGTTGAGAATATTCCCCTGGATTGGAAATCGAACCAAGTTCTTTCGGCTTATTGGAAAACTTATATAAACCAGGTATTGTCAATCATTCTCTATGAAAATATGGAGAGGATTTATGAGTCTTCTAACTATGATTCAATAACTTATGATCAAACTAGGCATTAGGGATGGCGCGGATGTGAGGATTAGTCCCAGGAACCACTTTAAAAGGTATTAAGAAGAATTCATTCATTCCATGTCCAGTTTTAATTATTTGGCTCAATTATCAATTATCAATCCAGACGGATTTTTCCTGAAGTGTTAATACTCAATCTATTAAATATTCTATAATCTGTCTACTCTATAACTGCTGCCTGTCGTAAAATTTGGCTGTTTTAAGCACGAAATGCCAGTTAAACACGGTTATAAAGTTCAGTCATTTGTAGCTTGGCGTACCACTCTTCCCGATGCAACCGGTCCAGGTATTTTCCGATGACGGGAGAAGTTTGGCGAGTACTTATAAGTGCGTCTGCAACGGGCGATCGATGCGTTCGGACGGAATACATCTTCCATCACATCGCTCTGCTCTCAGAGGAATAAAAAAATGCCAAGAGCCGAGTGTGCGACATGACTTCAATCCCTCTTTCCCTCCCCGAAAAAACCAGATCTGATGAACATTTTATAGCCTAACCATTTCCGGCGGTACTTTTCCAATCCGCGAACGGCCTTTGCAGCAAGCGCCGGCACCAGAGGAATTGGTACGAACTCGGGTCGTTAAGCATTGCGCGCCGTGCAGTTCAAGTGCTGTCCGGGTAACGTGGAGGACTCCCCTTTTTTCCCGCTTTCACACACAGACAAAACACGATCGTCTATAGTTCTCCACCCTTGTGCCTCCCGGGAACACAATCGAGTTCGGAGAGAGAGGACGATGGCCACATAGGCAACAGCCCAAGCGACTGTTAAAGAGGATGTTGACGAGTTCATTTTTCCCACATTTTTTTAAAATTCGTAATACTTTCAAATTTTTAGAAGCCGTTACGTGCCCTAAGCTACGATTCTATTCTAGTTTTTTTTATAAAGCTCTTCCGAGAATTTTCGACTCGTTCTGAATCCCCATTTTTCTGAAGGAATGCTTGCGTAGTCATATGAAATCTCTCCTTTGTAACGCTGTAATGAAATTACGGATATTGAGGCGTAGCCTATGACAAGAGATCGATTAATCCTTCTTCACATTGGAAAAATTCACCCAAATAATTTCTTTCAATTGATGTATTGTCTATAAGTTGGTCGGATAAATAGGTTTTGAAGCAGTATTGCAGATGGGATTGTTTTAATCAAAAAACTTATACTATTACCGTTTTACCTATAATAGCGCCACAAAGCATAGTGTTGAGTTCACATAACATATTACACATTTTTCTGTAAATAATATAAACAATAATTAAATAAAACATTTGTAACGCCATTCTGATGAAATCATTGGAAAAACTTGATGTGCAAGATATTTTTAAAAATAATTGTCAAGTTTGACGAATTAGCATTTTCGAGCTACCGTCCTTGGACTTAATTTTCTACGTTATATTGTTTTACTCATGACTTTCAGGAATAGAAGCTAATTAACTTATAAGTGTGATAATGCTAAGACTTCAATCATGCCTCTGCCTGCCTAGAGCAATAACTTTTCTCTCAACAGCAATTACGTCAATACCACTTAACCAACTGCCATTGATAACTGGATTTTTTCGCCATATTATTGCCGGTACTATATAGTTTGATGGGAATTGGGATAACTTAGGCATGACAGTTGATCACTGGGGCATTATTCTGTACATACTCTAAAATCATTCATGTATTCTTTTCACCTATTTAGAAAGGTTTCTTTTATAGTCTTATTTCGATCTTGCTTAAAGAACGATGGTTTCAGACCTCACTCGGTGGAATTCCTTAATATCAGGGATAGAAGGATTAACTTTGCAATTCCACATTGTAAAAGATTAATTTACAAATAAACAAGAAAATAAATCTTTTACAATTTGGAATTGCAAAGTTAATCCTTCTACCCCTTGCTTAAAGAAAGCAAGATCGTAATCGTACATCATGCAGCATATTTAAGTATAATTTATGTGTTGTGAAGTATAGGTGTTGGTATGTAAGTGTATGCACTATCCAATATCCTATATGTAATACGAGGGCAATATTTATGCTAATGTTATGTTGGTCAATATAGTCACTTTATCCCCAATCAATTTAGGTGTTATTAATTCTCATATTTGTTGAAATATCAATTAAATATTACGCTAATAATGTTGGTAAATTTTATCCAAGTTGTTAATTTTTATCCAAGCGAAAAAAATCCAATTTCTGATATCTATTCGCTTGAATAATTAATCCTTCGCAAGTTTACACCAAATTCTTCATTCACATCACATGAGAAACTTCAGGCCTTTTTCTCATTATTCAAATGGAAACCTACGTATGGCGTGGTGTGTGCTTTTTATAATGTGTGACTAACTACACTTACGTGTGACGAATATATAAAATTTTCCACAGGAAGGCAGACGATAAAAACAGAGAAACACAAAAAAATGAACACACTTACAGAGAGTTTCTTGATATTTCGGTGCAACTAGCACCTTGGTCGCAAGAACGTATCTACGTGTTATTTCACTCTGTGACTGAGGAAGGGCTAACACCCGAAACGTTTCCAGTAAGACTTTCTTTTTACTCTCGTCTTTTTACCCCACTGTAAGTATCCTCTATTATTGTGTTTGTGGCAATTTGGCGAAGTTTTCTATTGTTAAAAATTGCTATTGTTGTTTGTTTAAAAGCTTGTTTCAATGGCATCGTTGTATTTTCCTAAATTTGTCTCTTCGGTTGAATTGGTATTAGTCGTATGGTTATTTGACTGTTGACTGTAGACTTGGTTGCAGACGGAACCGCTGTCATATTTGTACTTGACTTGTGAGAGAGGGAAAATGTTAGCAGCGGACACAATGAATATGACTCAAACAAACCTGAAACGATGTAAGCTGATGAAATGTGAAACTCACGGTGGCAGTCTATCTAAACGTATCTGAGGCACATAATTATAGAAAATTTAATAGGAGATGTACGACTTTTATTGTGGCGACGTGGTTTGCGAACTTGGGAAACCTTTAATCATTCGCGAGCCATATCTTACTCCAAAGTACAGAGCTAGGTCCCTGTACTTTGATGGTGAGACCTTAAGCCAGACATAAAAAAAAATCTGACAGTTCTCACTGGAGGCAAATTTTGGAATTCCGGAAATTTATATTATCATAATTGCATAATTCAATATCCTTCATATAATCTGAGCGCATTGTTTATTCAATGTTAAAGTTCTTTCAGTTTTTATGGTACCTGTATGTCCAATAAATTTAGGTTTGTTATTTATCCTCATATCTGTTTAAGTATCTCTTAACTGTTACGCTAATAATGTTGGTTAATGTTATCCTGGGATAATGTAATGACACACGATATTCATTCGTTTCAGCCTCACTTTGTAGAACTTTTCCATACTGTTCAGGTCCCCTGATGATGTCGAATGTTTGATGTAACCGGCCGTCCAATAAATATTCTACGTAAAACTGAAAAATATTTTGTCAATTCCTTAACTCACGATATTTTAACATATTTTCCCAGAGATCAATATAAAACTTTCATCTGAAATTTGCTACTACTTTTTTATTACATAAATTAATTGCGATGGACATGAAAGGGAAAATTTATTTGTCATAGACTAATGAAGCATTTTAGTCGCTCGAACACAGCTGGTATCATGTTACAAGATACCGGAGGTTGATGAGTGGTATACTTTAACATCCCATTGTGTTGGAAACCGAAGCATTACATTCTGTAATCTGGCCATATCAGCCTAATCGTTTGAGCCGGTAAATGCCTATGACTCAGTTATGCTCCGAGAATCCATAAGGGACCTTGGACCACTTTGTGTCTAATTACCTACTGCCCGTTCCCGGCGTCAAGTTTACCAACTGCGTCCTTTAGGTATTTGAAAAGGACGCCCAACCCTTTCATTATCCGCTCGTTCCACATTGCTTTTGAATTTTACCCGCCCTTGGGACAAATCTCCCTCTCAATTTTCGTCCATTTAACCCTCGATTTCTGTGGGTCATTATTCCTTTGCAAGCATTTAGCTCTCCTCTGCTCTTTCAGCCTTTGCCGGTCATTAATTTCTCTCTGTTTATCATCGACTAGCTTGGCTACGCAGTGTGTTTTTTTCCATTCGTTTCACATAGCCAGAAAAATCTGGAGTTTCCAATTTTGCCATGAACTTCTCCAGTTTTCCTCCAATGGCTCACGACATTTCCGTACCTCCCATGTTGATTCTCTCATAAAACGTCTCCTCGTGCGGAAGGCGAGAAGAAAAATAATCGAGGTTTCCTTCGGGCCTTTAAAAGTCACGAAACACTTCCCTGTAACTATGGAAATATCATTAACTTTTGAAACTGGGTAATCATGGATTTTTATTTTTTTCTGAAGTTCTGGTTTGATGAACTGTCGTGGTGGACGACAGATTATATGCATACCTAATAAGTAATTGTCGTTCGGGGAAAGGACAGAGAATGTGGTTATTTCTTGATATTAGGCCTACGAAAATGACTCTGTTTTTATAATTTTCTCCATGACGTTATATCGTAGCATTCTTCCCTCTCTCATTATGTATTCGTGCAATTCTTCATACTTACTACGCCGTTATTAAGAGTCCAAAAACTTCTAACGCGAGAGCCTCTTCCTCTGCATTCATCCATGACTTTTTAAGCCTATGCCGGTCATTAGTTTCCCTCAGTTTATCTTAGGATAGCTTGGCTTCAAACTGTATTTTGTTCATTTGTTTCACCCAGCCTAAGGCTTCTTTTTTTCACAAACTTCATATTTGAAGTCAAACCGAGTACAGTCCGAATACAGGCGTTTTTTCGGCGTGGAAAAAGCAACAAAGCACGCTCAATATTTTTTGTTTGCCGGACAATTCTGTTGGCCCGTATGTTCCTGGACTCCCGATAGGTTGCTAAGCCTGTTGTCAGGTTTTCCAGGGACTGGACCAACAGAACTTGACATCCATCCATGCCCTGGGTGGTGAAAAACCCACCCAGGCGGGACTGGAACCCGCGACCCTCAGTGTTGCTGGCGCGAACTTTATCCCGCCGCCACTGGGGCCGGCGTGGTAAAGTCCTCGCCGGCTCCGGTATATCATATATAAATGCATGCATTAGCACAAATATATACTGTAGAGTTCAATTTAGATTATTTAAATATCATACACTATCCCGATCTCATCTACTTCGACGGAATATACTTCCCAGGTATCCCAATTCACTCTCTTTACTGCTCAAGATTTCTCAGGGAATGCTCAAGGATTTCTGCCATTTTCTGTTGATAAACTACTCTTTTATACACCCCAAATACGATGTGCTCCTATTATTTCCCTGGTAGCATTTGCACGCCTCTTAACATATTCATCTATCGTTCCAAGACTCTCATAAAGAAGCCATGTTCATACTGCTTCTTCTTCAGGTCGATAAACTTGCCACGTTAAAGCATAATATCGAATATAAATCGTTTCCTCCTGCTTAACCACCTGTCCATTACCCTTTCTTCTCATCATAATTGTAGTGAATATATTCAACGGGATCCGGCGAGATGTTGTGAAACATCGTCGTGAATTTAAAAAGAAAAAACTTCGTACAGGTACAATTTTACCTGATGATAACGCTTTTAGCGTCAAAATGCGTGGTAAAACTAAATAATCGTGTGCACATTACGAAGTTTTTCTAAAAAAAAACATTTTAGTGATTTTTATGAGTAACTGAAAATACAGTTGCTCTGCAATTAAAGCGGGCTTTTAAACATTAGTGAAAATCTAGAAAATCGGGGAAATCACTGGCAATTTCACTTTCCATCTTCTGTCGTGCCACAACGTTGTCTTCTCCCACCGTCGTCAACCTCTTCCCAGTTACCTTACCCCAACCAAGAACAGCTCAGGCTGCCAACGCGGATGTATCGCTCACTTTTAACGTTACTTCCCCGTCTTAAATTCCACCGCGCTTTTATTATGTAGAGCACTCCTTGTTGCCACCTTCTACCCCGTCAGACTCCGAATTTTTTCCGTGCCGTCTCTATACTACTCTCCTCTGTGAATGTCTCTACCTTCCCTTTCCTCCACCTCCCGCTTCCCTCCCCATCCTTCGTTCCCATACACAATTCCTCCCGTATCAATACCTCCGTCGTACGAATCTTCGCTCGCCCAACCACCCGCCTCCTCCGTTGTATCTCCGGCTTTCTCCCTACCATTCGCAAACCCCCTCCCACAGGCCTTCATTCCCGAACCCCCCCCCCCTTTCCTACCCATCCACGTCTCCTCCCAATCCAATGCCCCTCCCCTCACACTCGAATTCCCATTTCACCCGAGAGACTTCTGTTGTTACTGAAATGGAGTTGTCGTGTTTCCCTTCCTTGAAGAAGTAAAGGATGTCCGGGGAAGAAGAGCTTCTTGCTCCGCCTCCCGGAGAAAAGGGTGGGTGGGATGTGGGAGGTTTTGCTATTGGGGATGGTTGTGCGTCGGCTGGGAAACTGGCGTTTCTTTTTCGGGACGGTTATCCGTTTTGGGTGTATGGGGACTAGAGTGAGGAGTCTCTGGGAGACACGAATTCGGGATGGGGGGGGGGACTACTATTTGTGCGTCCGTGTTGGTACCTACCACATGGTTGTGCGTGGAACTGGTGCGTGAGGGCCGTGTGGTGTTTTGCGAAATGGCGTGGCGGGTGGCGAATGCGGAAGTTTGGTGTCGGAGTGTGCGTGCGAGTGGGAAGTCCGCCTTCTCTATGCTCCAGGGTTTGGTTTCCGAGATGTTGAATGGTATTGGATTCAGTGGGTAAATGTTTGAGGACACGAGCCCCCTCCGCGTCCCACACTCTCCAGCGACTGCCTTATCTCTCAGGGAAATTTAAAAGGATGGGTTGCGTGGTTGGGAGAGGAGTGTTTGTTGTGGATTTTGGGGCGGAATGATTTTTTTATCTTTCTTAAATGATTGCGTCTTGGGTGTGCTCCCCTGAAATTTTTCGGAGGGAGACGCGGTTACGAAATCCCTGGCGCGTGCTACCGAAGTCGCCGGTCAAGACCATTCTTCAAGCCAGTTGATCAGGTTCATTTCATTAATGGCGATAAGCCTGAGAGGTAAGGTGATGAAATATTCGGCGGGTTTTCCTGGAATATATGATTGAATACTGGATTTTCGTCGTGATTTCCGGCACACATATTTTAGGGAATAGCTTTTGCGACGAGTAGATGAACGATGGGATTCTTTTCATCCTTCCTCTCTTAACCAAATAATCTTTCCTTTGCCTATCTGATCATTTCTCCTTAAAAATACCAATGATATTGATTTCCTCCTTACCAACCACTCTTGAGATCGTCTGGGGGGCTATGCTCGAAACTATACGAACTCGCATACGTAACAATTCCGTTTCGTATGGTTGATACGTATGGGGCGAGTTCTTATGGGAATTTGGTATGCTCGAGGCGTGTGCGGGTTTGACCGTGCGAGTGGAATCGATCTACGTATAGAAAATGTGGCAAGAATGGTGTACGAATCCGCATGTGATACCTACACCAATCACAGCCTTTCTTCGACGCGGTTTCAATAATCCCGGCGGGAATTTGACAATGGCTACTATAATTAATAATGGCGAATATAATTCTTTGCTAGCAAAAAGCGCTGTTCGCCGCGGTTCCAATTACCTCAGAAACTTAACTATGGTCCCTTTTGGCGAAGCAAATTCTTTGCTAGCAAAAAGCGCTTTGGTAATTAAGAAGAACACGGTGAGAACTGATTCAGAGCGCCGAAATCAATCAAAGCTAAATATCAATGCTAAATTAAAGAATTACAAATAACATCTTAAAGTCACACACAACATGAAAGGGTTTTTAACCAGTTGCTGCCATACTCCTTACATTAAAAGATCACCTTGAATACATAAGAATAAAGTATTTGAACCCATACAAATAATTGGACACCAAACAACATCAATGGTAAAAGAAATTTGATATTTAATTAATGAAGAAATAATTTCAAAATGAAACAAGAGGAAAATTCTGGTAACATAACCATATACAATCAATGAATTGCATACAATAAAATTCAACAAAAAGTTATCAGTGCTTCAAGATATGATGTCATCACACAACACTGTCCTTAATACATATATCCACAGAGTAACAGTAGATTAACCAGTATGCTGAAAAAAAGTTGAATATTTATCAAAATTTAAAAAAAACAATATGTAACCAGTGGTCTCAAGACAATAGCAAAGAAATATACACGTCACAAGATAAATAATATTTCACTTGAGATAGATAATCACAGATATCACAGAAGATCACAAGATAGATAATATTTCACAAGAAGTTAAAAAAAACACCATCTTAACGAAACGCCTTCCCACAACTTATATTATTATATTGATAAATTGTTATGATTTAATATTTCAATGCAGGTCTAGGTAATAAATAAGAAATGCCTTGCTCACATAACAAGCTTGCTATGCATGTAATTTGCAAAGTTTGTGATGTAAACACGGGTACCTGCTAACCGCTGTAATTATTTTTTATGTCAGTTAAGTTACGCTCGTTACTTCGCGGAGGTTACATGAGTTAAAATGCTTGTGATGTGGACAATGCAAACGTTGAATAATAACTGAAATGATAACAGTTGTTCTAATTCACTACATTTACCTTAGTTTTGATTGTCAAAGCTGACGATCGTGTTGGTGCTCGGAGGAAAGGGCTCAGTTCCCTTATTAGATCGCCAACTAGGTCTTTCGAACAATTTTACGAACTTCCTCTCCTCCAAATGAAAAGTCGAAATGCGCTCCCGAAGTAACCTTTGGGGTTTTTCCGCTTCCATTTCCTCTTCAACGTTGTTTAATAACAGCAAACGAAACATCGCCGCCGCCATCTTATCAACAATATCCTCCGAAAGTATACGAACTCGAGCGGTCGCGAGCGTACGAGTAACAAAACCCTTCGAATCTCCCGCCCCTACATTTCGAGCATACCAAATCCGTCCGCCGTACGAGTTGGTACCACGTGACTCGTATGAAATCGCCTATTCGTATACGAATCCAAATTCGAGCATAGCAGATGAAGATTATGTGGTATTGTTGCTGTACTGCATGTAATTCACTGCAGTGTCCCTTCCCCACCAGCTAATTAAAACAACATAGATCTTAAAATTTTCCCCTACTTTGTTTCTTCAAATGATTCCTTATGCTTCTTTCACGCTTCGTGGTGCTTTTTTTTCTTTTCAAATTTTTTTAGTTGAGACATCTTATATCGACTTCCTGACCTGCTCCATGTTTATTCACGCCTCGTTTTAGCATTGTGCACAATTTGTCGCTGCAAAACGATGCCTTATTATTCTCAAAATGAATGAAAAATCATTAGGTATGTCTGAAGCCACCAAAGTCGAAATAAGAGGAAAGCCTATAGATAAACTGAGAGCAAGATTAAAACGAGTTTTTTACTAAAGTTTTCATGCTGATGAAGTAAAAAAGGGGACACTACTCTGTCCTGCAATCTGCTGTTGTCTATCCTTTTATACCCACCACATACGATGTGATCCTATGCGTTCCCTGTCAGCATTTGCACGCCTTTTAACATCTTCGGCTACCGTTCCAAGGATGTTGAGCTGCTCAAAAATATTTGTCACCGCGGCAGCTATTATACATATACATAGATGTAAACCTTATCCGATAATTGCTATATTTAGGAGGAATGTAATAAAAAAAGGTTCATGGGATAAATAGGTTATCATCATCCTTATAAATTCAATACTAAGCATGGGTAATCACGGCTCCCAACTCTTCTCTGTTCCAATATATCCCAACTTAAAAGTGGTAATTTTTTTCCATTGCGTTATATTGCACGTATATTTCCGGTTGCTGCTTAATGTAATGCTAAGAATAGTGATTTGGCTACCCGATTAAGAGAAAGCTTCACTATTTGCTACAGATTTATAGTCTGAAAAAAAACTTAGAAATTCAGTAAAATATGAAATGTTCACTAAATGTGACCTTAAAAAATGAATTTGCACCCTGCGAACAATTTATTTGCCACCTGTTTTCTAGTATTACAAGGATTCGCAAACTTCTATTGATGTGGGCTTAGTTTTTTACATGAATTTGCAGCTTCATGGGAGCTGTGGTATGGAATTTACCGCTAATATTATTCTATTGGTGTCTTGAAGGAAAAGAAGCCCGTGATGAGAAACAGGCCATAAGGAAACAATAGTTAAAATATAAAAGTGAGCATTTGGCCATCAGCTCAATGGCCTATTTATGGAAAGCATGTATAATATTTCACTCATTAGACGGACACGTGCAGGGAGGAATTGTTCATAATAACCTATTTCGACTCGGAAAAGAAGACTTGAAACGCTATTATTTTTTATAAGCTTCTTAAAAAGAAGGTCAAGGGAAACCGTGAATTCATGGAAACAATCTAGCCTGCCGACATTCGAGCGGTAAAAATATGGAATGCTACGACATTTCATCAAGTGAAACCTCATAATTACAAGAATTACAGAAAAGTCTCAGCTTTAGGAATCTTGTTAATGCGAATTACGCTCGCGAACTGAATGCAAAATGTTTAACATGACATCATAGAAGTAAAAAAAAAAGTTGTTCAATTTCTTTTTTTCACAAAAAGTCGCATTTTTGTAGTAGTTTTTGGTTTTGAGTCGGCAGTTTTGAGGTAGTACGGTCGATTTTAGGACATATGAAAAGAGGTCTGAGTGCCTGTTGCTTTTTGTTAAGGGGAATTGGAATGAAATATTCATGTTAATTCGGGTGAAAGAAAAATAGATGATAATTCATTTAAGAGTGAAACATTATAGGGAATGAAGGATATATATATAGGGAATTGTAGGGAATGGTGGGATATTTCGTTTTATTTTGAGAATAGGTGTAATTTTTATGCCTGTAATCCTGGAAGATATTAGGGAGAATCAGTATTTAAGTTTAGAAGAAAAATAAAGTTATATTCACTGCTGGTGTCCACTCTTCAATACATATATTCCTGAAGCCTTTAATTACCTCTCCTTGTCCCTTCCTTAATAAGTCATACTCAGGTTGAAATTAGAAAGAGATTATTCGCATCAATCAATTTGTGGGCCCTTTTCTGATAAATACATTATTTTGTTTGGATTTTGCCACCTGTGTGGTTTACAGCCATTTCTAAAAGATGCGGGAAACTTACTGTTTAAAATGCGATTGTTGGCGCGGTTCCCGCAAAAAGTCGTGTCCATATTTACGCAATAAAATTACGGAATTAAATGTGAAATTTAATTGGTTGTTGACGGTGACAGTTTATTTAATCACAGAGCTCAGCCATGGATCCAAAAGAAGCCCGTGATGAGAAACCTTTGATAAGATAAAAGTGAACATTTGACCATCAGCTCATATAGATCATATACATTAAGAAAATACATTGCAGAAAATACATTTAGGTCCCCTGGCTAGGGTTATTTTATCATTCTCGCTATTTACCTCTTACCATTTTTTATGGTATGAGGTAATTAGACGTTAGCTAGCGTTGCTTCCATTTTACCTAGTGTACCCAGAATACTAGTTACAATTGAAATCATCATCCTGCCTCCCATGAATTTTTGAGTTGCTCCTCATGTATAATGCCGTGGAAAATTGGAGAGGTACCTTGTGAGTCTTAAAAGTGTTTGACATATTAAATCTGATGAAAAAAACTTGTTCCCGCACAAGTAAACGTGATAGCATACTTTTACCCATTTAATTGAGAATTCTACGTTATTCTTTGAATTTGTAGCTGTCAATAGAGCTTTAGTTCTGGCTTATTGACTTAATCAAAATAACTTTCTTGTCGGTCTGCTCTTTGTTATGTTAAATCAGATATTACTATATGTCATAACGGTTCATAGAAGAGATGAATATCATTCTATTATATAAACGGCGGAGCGATTTTTGGTGTGATGAAAATTGATCAGCCTTTACAATACAGCCTAGGGTCTAACAATCGCTCTGAATTGCGTTTTTTTAGCCTATAGTCAGACGTTTCCGTTGTATTTGTCCAAACACCGTTGGAAGATGAGCCAGCAAAATTTACCCGCATCAGCCGAACTTTATTTGGGCGTGGGCTTCTGTGTTATTTGAACCACATATCATACGTCCAGTGTCCTAACCTCTGGGTGAGCCTTTTGTCTTAAAAATGTGTTTTTGACGTGTAACTTTATCAATTTTCTATAACTAACACCCTTATATAACTTCTGGAAATCTGGAATATCATTAGTAATCGAGCGCTCATAATCACAAAGAGTTAAGTGTAAATTAAAATAGTATGTCATTTAAGGCAAAATCTACCTGCTGGACAAAAGAAGCTCTATAGAAACACAGTTGGTAGAATGACTCAAATAGTGTTCCATTTTTTTATTATTCAGCCATTGGCTAATTCAGCTTGGCTAATGAGGCATTACGTTCTCTATCGACAATTTTGGAACAAAATGGTTAACAATAAAAATATTATAATGTACCTAATGATTTTTTTCTATTTTTTTGCTATACATTTGAGAGATAACAGTTTGCTGAAAGATCTGAATGCTTGAAATTTAAATTGAAAAATTGAAATTTAATTATTTTAACGTAGAATAAACATCTAGATTATTTACAGGCAAAACAAGGGAAACTTTACACTGAGTAATTGACATCTTCTACAAAGTCCAGTTTACTTATTTATTTATCGAATGGTGGAAATAAGTAACGCGCTTTAAAGTCGAGTTGAGAAAGCGAAGATGAGGTCGCGTCGACGAGGATGTCAGCGGGTCCCGTCTCAACTCGAACTGAGGGAAGCGACCTTCCTTCCTGAGGGCTAGGATCAAGGACGCCGCGCCGTGAGTAGTGCTCAATTTAGGGGGAACGGAGCTCAAGGCTTTCCCGAAGATGCGACCAAACGTCTTGATGCGGAACGTCTCGACGGATCCGTCTCAATCACGCTCTCGCTGATCAGCTATGAAACTGGCTGGGTCGCGGATGAGGTCATACCTGCCGGAAGGAAGATGGGTTTACAGTGAAGATTCGTACGGATGGCAATGATCCGTGCTATTCCCGGCTTTCCCGTCAGTTAAACTGAGACGGTCGGAGACTTAGCGGGAGCCGCGATGCGATGATTAACCGCCTGGATCCACGATTCCTTTGAGAGATGGAATTCGGTGTCTTTGGTGGGAGTTAGAAGGCAAGGAAGATGATTCGTTAAAGCGGAAGAAATTTGTATTTGTCGAAACATTAAATGCTGATATAAGGACACATCTACCGTCCATCTCACCGTCTCGCTAAAGTTCACGAATAATATATATCAGCGAGTGCACAGCGATAAAATATGAGCGCATCTCTAGCTGTAAATTAATTTAAGATATAAGAGTAATTTAATCGTCCTAAAAACTCACTGAAAAATTGAATATTCCAGAGCTCACAAATCCAAAAAGATTTTCATTCTCAAGTCAGAAATGCATGAAATATTCATGGCGGGATATTTTACTTTTCAACTTTTAAATAAGAAAAAAAATAATCCTTCGTCGGTGAATCTCGGATTTGATAACGGCTAAAACCCCGTATTTTATTTTACTGCTACAGGTTTTCGTGTAATGGTCAATGAACTTTGGCATTTCAGTGCTGACGAAGATTTTTGGGCTTTTGCCAGCACATGGTGGATTTGAACAATCATCATGACCGATACTGGCGTCAGAAATTACTCTGGGTTTGCTTGTAAGCACTGAGGACGTATATTTTAGGTGAAAGTATAATGAAACTCTGGGTGAACATTATCTTGTTTAGGATAATTCTCTACCTATAACCATCGTGCAGTGAAATTAAATACAGGAATGATCATTGATCCCTAAGTGATCTTTAACGGTAGTTTATTAAGACAATAGTGTCAGTTGGATACAAATTGATAGAAAAGGAATGTTTGATCGATAGTATGAGGATATAGAAACATTGACTGGATTAGGGATTATTTCCAAAACAAGTTTTGGTTAGATCCTAAAACTTATTTCATACAAAAAATAAAATAACTTTTACACTGCACTGGTAAGGCTTACTGACCAGTGGAGTGTAAAAACTCTGACCAGAGTACTTTAAAAGTTATTTTTACTGATTAATATGGAACTCCACAAAGTTGAACTGAGTTTTATTTCATTTAAGATCATCATTTTGTTTTTGATAGTGAGAACGTTTTGTTATGTAAGTGCTTTTTAGCTCTTATGAATGTATTTAAGAATTAAAAGTTGAATATTAGTTTTTACCGGGTTTGTTAATAAACTTCGCCATTTTTAAAGATTATGAAGACGTAAAAGCTTAGTATCTTTATTCGAGTAATGATCAAGGCAAATTGAACAAGTTGAGGGGCTAAAACCTTGAGTTTTAAAACAGCCTAAAATTTAAATTTGTCCGAATCCACAATTAAAGTCCGCTTAAACCTATAATTGGTGGTAAAAAATTTCTCGCGAATATTGATTTATGTATGTAATACCAATCTCGTTCTTCTCTTCTCGTATCCTCATTCATCCTCTATTCCTAGCCTCCTCCCAGCTTCCTCCTTTCCCGCCAACGACCTCAATGCGGAAACCTCATCAATCATTTAGTGCGGAAGTTTGCTTTTCTTTTATTTATCCCTTCCAGTCTTCCCTCCCCACTCCCCTCATGGCCCTTATCCTCCGAAAAGTGAGTAGACATTTTTGCGCATTTAGTTCCGAGTCGTTGTATTCATCATTCCGTTAAATGGATTTTTGCGAAAAACAACTTATAGTTCGGAGAGGGTCGTGAGCTGAGTAAGTTTTGGGATTTTCAATTAATTATATATCACTTTTTTGCTCATCGTCCTTTACCTTAAAGTGAAAAAATGCATTAGCAACACTTTAACTTGTAACAGCAAACCATAATCTGTATGACTTGTTTTGTAAGATAATAATAAGGGAGTAATTGCGTAAATATATGTAAATAACGGTGAAATATCGCCTAAGATGTAATGAATCCTACTATCTAAATGCATTTTTAGATGCTCTATCTATACTAAATTTAAAGCTAAATCAAATTTTGTATCTACTTTTTGATATGAAATGGTGAATTTCAATATAGGGAATTTGAAATCCTTCGATAATATTTTAGGGTAGAAATATCATAGCGTTTAACGCATAATATTACTTTGCTTGTTAAGAGGGACAAATAAACAAAAAAAAACAAGGGAAAAATAGAATATTTTCAGAATCACCTTTTTATTTGTTTGAAATATAAACAAAGACGAATTATTTTCTCTTTTTCTGCAACAAGAATATCAGATATGTATTTATCGTCTGTTTCAATCATTTCTCACTAGAGATCAAACACTAAAATTTGATTCATAAGTTTTATACAAAGAGTAATTCTTACATATTTCCCTTGTTTATCGGTTTATTTCCTTTATTTTTACTCGGTCTCCGTTCTATGCTCATGATTTCTCCTGAAGTTTCCTATATTTCTTCGTTCGTCTTCCTATATTCTTTCGTTGAAACCCTTCTGCAATGTCATATACTGGTTTGTACTCCTCATCTTCTTAATCTCTAAAAATAACACCTTTTATATTTATTTGTAGTGCCACTTCGTAGTTTGAATCTCACCTTCCATAAACTGAATTTCAGGATCGTATTGTCTGTAGCCCAGAATTTATTTTCATGACTCAAAGGTATTTTGGCTATTTATTAGAGTCCAGCTATATGTACACCAACTTTCGTTTGGATAATTATGGAATACAGTGCCCGAGTTGTTAGAAAACGAATACGTCAATAATCATTTGCAAAATATGCATTATTGTATGCTTATATTGCCATTCATTTTAATTGATCCGTTTTACGACTACTTTGATAGGAAATGGAAATTCTTTTGTTTGACTGTTCGCTATGTTGTCTTGAAAAAGTGTTTTCTAAGAGTATCAATTAATATTTAAACTATCTAAGATCACTACATTAGGCATAATTGAAATATTCCCATAAAATTTCCTACTTGTGTCTCGTTGATTATCTCACACTTCTCATATCTTTGTTGTCATTGCATATGGGAATCATTGAGGAAAGGTCGCTAAATTTTGGGTGAGGTCGGTCTTATTCTTCCAAAAACTCATTTTGTCATGGTTCCGGCGTATAGATAACGGTCTTATTCTCAAACTCCACCCTCCACCTTCAACTACACTAAGCACTTTTCGTCCTTTACTTTTCCGTTTCTTTTTATTTCAGGCTCTCTTAAGTTGCAGTAAAATTTCTTGATGTCTTTCTTATATTCATGTATTTTATTAGAAAAATGTTCACATTCACTTGAGTAAATTTTTCACTCATCGTTGGTTTCAGTACCACGTCGATATCTTCAGCTTTGACCTACGAGTATATTCCTTTCTAAGCAATAAAATGTATTTTTCTAGCATTAGATTATTATTTAACTAAGCATTAGGCATTAATTATACAGTGAAATGTGATATTTTGCGAAAGCATTTCTGCGTACCAAACAAACATATATCTAATACATATCGATCAAAAACTAACGATAAATTGTCGCTTATTATATTGTACCTATATTGTACCTTAATTCTCGCAGACAAGTTACCATCACGCGCGATATCGAGAAGCCATATCAATAACCTAGCGCGTGAACAACTCCGCAGTCAATTTACTCTCCCTCGCCTACTCCACTAGAGTGCCAGGAGATCGAAATGCGGAGGCGTGTGGAAGAATTATCCCCTTACATTTTTGACGCCGTGGACCGCGAAAAAGGAAAGTTTCCCCGAAGGGAACTGAGGTCTGAGAATAGAAACCGGAGGCTAATATATGGGTGCATATTGAATTCGGTAACATTTGTGAAACGTATCTTTTTTCTATTTTATTTTCAAATCCAATTTTTTCCCTCCTCTCCAGTTTTGGTGTGATTTTTTTCCCTTCTTTCCATTTCTCCGCCTTCTCTTCCTCCCTCTCGTCTCCTTCTTGCGGTTTCCCGATCGCGATGCTTTTTTGTTCGTCTAAAGGATTCGATAAATCTCATCACTCTTCTCCCTGACGTTACTGCATTATTAATTCAGGGAATGAGAGGCGAGGAGGCGAAATCCCGAAAGGCGTTGGGGAGGAAAGGCTTTGGGGAGGGACAGGAAGGGGGGCAGGGAAGGTGAGATGGGTTGGAGGAAGAATTTTGGAGGATGCCATCCAATGAGAAAGAGAGAGAGAGGTTGGCTAGAGGAGCAAGGATTGAGAAATGATATACGTAGGGTTAGCCGAGAAGAGATGTGACCTAGCGATGGAGAGATCTATGGCAGACGAGTTTTGGTCGAATCGTAGCGTACTACTCTCGCAAAAGCTGGTAGCAAAAGGGAAAAGCCGAATGATGTGTCACAGATTAAGTGATAATGGTAACTGTATGGAAACTGTAACGAAGAATGCTCTTTTTCGATGGAATAGACGATTCCCTGAGTACTCATCATGGAGGAGAAAGTCTCTCCGTTTGACTGTTAGGGGTACCAGATCGGAAAGATGATTACTTGCATCTCAATGAACGCTTCCTTTTTTACTTAAATTTTCTTCCTCTCCATGGCTCTTAATCCAGTAAAGTAGGTGGATGTGAATTTCGAGGAATACCAACGTATCAGCGTAGGAACGCAAACATACGAGAAGCATGCTGCTGACAATCCGCCCTCTCAAGTTAAATGCGGCTGTGTTGACGCTCTTGACAACATTGTGGTATTATCTTCTATCGTCCCCTTCGGTTATCTCTACCACATAAATTTTCCCGTTCGCAAAGTCACTTTTCGCTTAGACAACTGAAACAATGTTTCGCCACTAATAATGTTCAATCTTCATCATCATCATTGGTCGCCCTCCACCCTTACCTATATAATGCTAGTTCCCTTACCACCTGATATTTCTTCATATCTACTTTCTTCGTTATTTGGTCCATGAACTCATTCCTTGGGTCTCTTTCTGGGGAATTTTCCCTCTATTTTACCTTCAATTATGTTTCTCACCAACAAATTGTTTCATTAAGTGTCTGGCTCTTATTTTATGTATACCGTTCCATATGGTCCTTTTCTCTTCTACTCTTCTGTACACTTCGTCATTTCTTATGTTTTCCGTCCATCTTACCTTCAGCATTCTCCTCGAGCACCAGTTTTCGAAGGCTTCTAGTCTGTTCTGGTCAACTTTGCCAATCGTCCATGCAAGTATATCCATAATTAATTCCGATGCCATGCAGTTAAAATACTCGCCAAGTTGTATTTTTTTTAAATGGAGTAGTAAGAGAAAACAAAGGCACAAAACTGCTATTCACCTACTGCGACAGGATTAAAAGAAAGTGATCATTCAGGTCAAAAAATCATCAGCTCCAAAATTAGCAGTAACTTTAAGTAATGTGACTTCCCATCTCGATGGCGATTGCTCTTTTGCTTTGATTGCTCTTTGCTGGAAGAAAAGCAACAATGTAGGCTACAGTGTAAAAATCGCTGCTTTTAACTGGAGAGGGTGAAATATCGTTTGCAGCGTGGTTCACGACTGTCAGCGTTTCCAAGCTTTTGACCGAGGAGGTTGGAAATGAAGTGTGCGCTAGATATTTGTCAGAGGGAACGGAGGATCATAATGGTGCCAGTATTTATAATCTATTGGATCGGCCTCAATAAAACTTCAATTTAATGCGGTATTTTCATAGCCTGCAATAGAATGTTTATAAATCCCAATATAGATCAAGCAAGTTATTTTGCGTTATTTTACAATATTTATAGACAGCTGAGTGTATAGGGCTTTTAGTTACTCCCACTTGAGCGGATCTTGAAGAATAAATGGTCTGTTAAGCCATCATTAGGATGGGAATCCCCTCATGGAGGATTCATAGAATATATTTTTGATAAGAATTGTTACATTTTTAGTTAGCTAAATTGCGATTAGCTTAAAATTGAATTGGTAAGAGTATATACAATATTTTGGCAAATAAAGTATAAATGAATCCTTTAAATGAAGAAAGGTTAAATTAACTCTCTATGCATATGATGGTAACATTTTGTTTTGCCACAAGAATGACAAAGCAAGAAACTCGTACCTTTGACTCGCATGGAGCACCTCGTTGCTTTTCATTGTGCCAACCTTTTTGTGTGGATATTTTAGAGTTTGTCAACCATATTCTTTATTTCTGTAAAAATTTCAAAAATGTATTTAGCATGATTAATTAAGGTTTATTGAGGTTGAGTTTTCGCGGATGCAGTGGAAGTCTGTCAAGTAAATTGGTTAAGCAAAGCCAGGGGAAATTAAGAC
The DNA here is from genome assembly GCA_963169105.1 of Ceriagrion tenellum. Taxonomy (NCBI): domain Eukaryota; kingdom Metazoa; phylum Arthropoda; class Insecta; order Odonata; family Coenagrionidae; genus Ceriagrion; species Ceriagrion tenellum. The sequence continues at coordinate 81,130,698 of OY720641.1, read as the reverse complement.
AACAACAAAATGTGGCTTTGTGGAATACGGTAATGGACATTTCGTTACAAGAATGAGATGGTTTGTTTAAAATACTCCGAAAGCTATTAAACTGAGACTTTTCAGCCGTATGAGCTTGTCTGATTGGCTGAGTGTTTTGTAGCCAAAACAAAAAGTAACATAATGGAACGCAGGAGTACGTAATGGGACGTAGCTGAGCGTGTGAATAGTGAATCGCATTCTGCAGTGATAATACGACCCCATTTAAGGCCCCCTATGTTTTGTAAGTGGAGGGCCTGAAAGGCTTAACTTTAAGATCGAACGCGCAAGGAGCCAAAATAGACGGAAGGCCTTGGCGAGGTTCATTTAAGTGCTATTTGTATGTGGTGGAGTAAACAAACGATCCATCTCCGAGGGAGGCGAAATCGAAGCCTCAGGGCATTTAATCGGCTCGGCAGAGTGGGAGATGGACATGGGGGGAGGGTTTAAGGTTCCATGGGGATGGGGAATGCGTAAGGAGTGAGGAGGAAACGAGAAAGATGAAAGGAAAAGGACGTTTTGGTAGTGCGTTCGTCTAAGATAGAAAAGGAATCCGGATCAACCCTGTAAGATGAGAAAATAATTGGGAAATTCGTTGACGGAAATGGCGTTTGCGGAAGAAAAACAATGATTGGATGGGGAAAAACAATTGAATCAAACCGCGGCTGAAATATAAAATTAATTTCCTCATCATTATTAGCTTTATCGACATATGTTTGACGTCATTTAATTTTAATCCTAATGCATATTATTTTTATACAACAGTCTTCATATTAAGTATTATATTTCAATTTACTTAACGTGCAATAGTTGTACATCAAGACAATAATGCTAATGATCACACAGCTAATGAGTTGAAAGCCTTTATGAATGCTCGAAGTTAAAACCCTCTCAACAAATATATGCATAATAATGCATAGTCTGCCCGAAAGCCTTTAAATAAAAATTAGTAGGTGCTACTAGGTATGTTGAGTTAAAAGAATTACATTGAACCCCACTTCCATTCAAAAATCATGTCATGGAACTTTCCTACGTTTTACTATGCAACGATAACTCAATTTCTATCGTATGTACACCGTATTTAGGGAACGTATTAACGGTTTAGGCTCCACTACTTGGACACATTACTAAGTAGAGGAAAAGACGACAATGATTGAAGCGGTGAGCATTACGCTATGTACTAAGAACTTGTTTTTAATATAATTCTTCTCTGGTAAAAGTCACCTTCATCCGTACTGGATACTGTGTTATTCTATATTCCATCACTAATAGTATATCAATAATGCATTTAGTTTATAC